>JANHFT010004916.1:33813-44648 GCA_032467955.1 Pseudoxenodon macrops
TTAGGGCTGAAAAAAAAGCTTCTTCAGAGGGAGTAGCAATGAAAGGCTGCAAAGATTGCTTCACTCTTCACTCACCTAGTTAGGTCTGGAAAAAAAGCTTTGAAAAACTACATTCGGAGTATAAGATGCACCCAAATTATCAGACCAATTAGGGGGACAAAAGGTGCATCTTATACTCAGAAAAATATGTTAATTGTCTCTTAATGTGCACATCTTGAAATGCTATTATGTCCAATTTTAGTTCCAATAATTTAGAAAAAGTCTTTTTCCTTTTTGTTGGTGAATTCAGCTCATTAATATTGACTGATAACACCTTTATTTCTTCTTGCATTAAGTTATTTATATCTAGAATTTATGGTCCTAGTTACTCTTACTTCTATAAGTTCTTTTGCTCTTCCTCCTTCTCGTTCTAGACTTTCTTTTTTCTCTTTTCCATCCTCTGTTTGTTTTGGGTAACTTCCTGCTGCTATTGGTACTTCTTGGTTTTTATCTACTTGCTCTCTTGATTCTTGTTCCTCATCTACAGTTAAAAATCTCATAAAATTCTCATAAAAATCTGTTGCCTTATCCAATGAGTCCTTTTTTCCTGCCAGATGACTAAAATCTCTTCGGGAATCAGCTACCTGAAACTTACATTGTGTCTGACCAAGACTGAAGTGAGAAAGTGATACTGTTTTCTTAGATCCCTTACTCTTTTGGGTATTTGTTTGAAAGCCACCAATTGTTTACCTTTATATTATAGTGGTTCATCTTTCACCTTATAAAGTATCTCATTCCTTAATGATTTTTTCACTAGTCTTACATGTACCTCCCTAGGAAGATTGTGTCTTCTCGCATAATTTGTATAGATCCTATATGTTTCTTCCACCTCCATATCCAATTCCTGTTTGTCTATGCCTAATGCCTTTGCTAGCAGTTATTTCATTAATTCTGGTAGATCTTTTTCCCTTCTCCTCTTCTATGTTTTGAAACCTTAAATAATGATTAGCTTTTTCTGTCTCTAACATTTTCACAGTATTTATTAACCCTTTATTTGCCTGTGTCAGTTGCTGATTTAAATCATCTACTTTCTTTTCCATATGCTCTGTTTTCTCCTCCATTTTTTGAATCTTTTGTTCACTTTCTAATATCCTTTGTTGAAAGTTCTCAAGTTTTTCATCCATATTCTGTATTTTTTTCTTTCAACTTTTCCATATCATTTGTCATCTCTCCTATACCTTTCCTTATCTCATTATGGCTTTGGGTCATAGATTCTTGTAATACCTGTAATAATGTTAATACCTCCTTTTGTGATGAGTTAGTTTTCTCTGGCTGTAAAACACTTTCAACTAACTTCTGATTGGAGGGGCTAGAAGATATTGAGGCCAGTATCGAGGATGTCTTTTTACCTATTTTTGTTACGTTTAAGGTTAATATTTTAGCAATTAATTTTTTTAACCAATAGTTATTATCCCCTCTCCTAATCTTCCCTATAAACGTAGGCCATCCCAGAATTAACCACTTAGAATATTCCAATACGGTGAGTATCTCCCCACCTTAGTACCCAACAGTAATAAAAACAGTAGCAATATCACGTACTTCACGTATCCAAATATCAAAATACGACAGCAGTATATTTTTCCCTTTGATCGACTGAGTTCAGTCAATCAATCATTTGTTTCCCAGAGTCTTATCAGTTTAGAAGATCAAACTCAAATCAGAATCATGTCAGGTAATGTGAATTTAATAGCTATAAGCTGATGTAAGGTTGCAAGATGATGCAACTGTAAGCTGATGCAATGGGAATCAGCATTGGCATTGCCAGTTTAAGACACTGATGAGGTCCACACAAGACTGTTATCATGTTAAGAAGTAACTATATATAGGTGGCCATTAGAAGGTGTATCTCTCGCTTCATGTATCTCATTGCTCTCCTCGTGTCCATAGCTGTATTATAAGGTGCCTACCACGTATATGTATGTATATATTTAGTTGTATATAAACCACTGTTAATTGTCTAAAGTCTCTGTGTGCTGTGTTTTGCTGCTGTGTATATCTCATAATACTAGTTATGCTGCAAAACTCTGACAAATCAGTTAGTTGTAATAGCCCCAAAGCATCCACTATATCTCCAATATAGACTTTCCCTTCTATTCCAGTTTGTTCAAGCTATTTATAATCCACCAGGTTTCAATAGCATCTATTTCTGTTGCAGTTCCAGTCTTATTTTTCCTCAAAATTTTCCTAAACAGAATAAAATCCTCTAATTATTCCTTGGCATCAGTTGTTCTATTTTCCAAAGTAGCATACTCCCCCCCCTCCAATCCTTATTGCAACTATTTCTCTTCTGGTATATTCCACCTTTAGTCACTAGATGGCAGTCTTACTCCTTTTTTCCTATCCACTCTCAAGATGTCATTCAAATAAGGCAGTAGGAGAGAATATCTTCACTTTCTATAATTAAGATAAATTTTAGCTATGAAAGAAGATCTGCTGGTGAAGAATATTCTAATTCTTGCTTTAAGAATATAGTTAATCCAGTCTCTCAGGTTAGTGAAGTTTAGCTCTTTGTTTTACTTCACTGGCAAATTGAACTGCTCCAAAACTTTCCCTTGCCGCTTCCTGAGGGAGATGGGATGGTAATTTCCTCTTTCTTTCTTTCTGGAGCCTCCTTCCTCAAGCAAAGATAATTTAGCACATTTTGTTTTCTTCTGGGTAGAGGTTGTTTCATCCTTACCCAAATCTAGTACACTGCCACTTTTCCGCTACTTCAACACTTTTTTTCCTGATTGCTGGAGCTTCGATTCGGCCATTAATGGGTGGCTTCTTCCCCGCCTGTCCTGAAAGTATCCTTGGATACTGAATCCAGGTAAGTGGACTACTGTCCCCTTGTGATCAATGATGCCTTTCCAGCTTAGTCACCCCTTCGAAGTAGTATTTGGCTCCAACAAGCCTCCAGGGTGGCAAAAAGCAGCTGATTATCAGGGATCTCTTCAGATCTCCATGGATTTCAGTTGTTACTCGCTCCAGTGACAACCGGAAATCCGGTACTAATTTTTTTTGAATCCCACCACTGGTGGTCATGTGACTGGGTGGGTGTGGCCAATTCGACATCACTTCTTTGCCTAATGACCTACAAAAAGAAGATATACCAAAAGGTAGTTTATTATTTTGTGCATTTACTACTTAAATAAGAATAAAAGAAGTACACAAATACTTACATAAGAACAATAAAAGTGCTCTTTGTCTTTAAGGTATTTCCAAATTGATGTTTTATTGGTGTCGTCACTTGCAATTTTCTTCACTTTTACTAGAACATCATTGGCTGTGTGACTGTAGGAATAGGGTCCCATTTATTTAGAGGTAGGCCAATTACATTAATGTTCATTAGATTTGTTATATTGGAAACAAGCGAGTTCTCTTCTCTGAACATATGATGTTCATTTTTGAAAAACACCTTTTCCCTTCTGTTGAATTTACAGCAATTGTTCTGACAACATCGTTAGCTTTTTTTAATACTGTCAGGAATAGCATATTTCTGGGAATCTTTTAAAACATTTTCTACAAAATCTCTATAATCATTAATATTAATTTTATAATTAAAAATGTCAGTAAATTCAAGCAATTGTTCTTTGGCTTCGTCGCCTTCCCAGGGGTTGCTGTTTTTTGTTCCATCTTCCCTGAATCTTTGCACTCCTTGGTAGATTGGGGTGTTGCTGGGGCTCAGGACGCCAGACAGCAGCACTGCTTTGCAGGAAGCCGCTGGAATTTTTTCTTCTTTAAAAAGATATTAATATCAGCTTTCCAACTAACTCCTCATTGCAATTCAGAACTCCAAGACAAAGTCCATCAAAGTAAGATTTTATTTGAGAAGTGTGAAAGAATGTTGTTATGATTTACTCCCTTCTTTACTCTTCCAGTCCCACTGTGGCAGCCCTGTAAAGTCTGATCAAAGATGGATCCAGGGTGGACACCCACTTCACTAGCCCTCTGGGGCTCATTTGCCCTTTGTGGGACAGGGTGAGGTCTCTCTTTAAAGTCTCTTGCTTCGTGTATGCCCTCAGCTGTTTTGTAGAATTGACCCCCTCTCCTCTGTGACAGCCCCATAATAACAGAAGACAGCTATCACTTCACCCCTAAATCTTCTCTTAGGTTTAGAGGTTAAGTTTGATATTATGTTCATCATATGATTTAGCCTTCAGACTCCTTATCATCTGTGATGCTCTCTCTGTACTTTTTCTAGGGTCTTAGCATCTTATTTATATCATGGCAATAGGAACTGGATGCAGTATTCCAGAATGGCTTCACTTGTGCAGTATAAAGTGGTACTGACACTTCCTGTGATCTTGATGCAATCCCTTTATTGATGCAGCTTAGGACTGCATAGGTGAATGCTGCTCAGGCTGCCACCTCCAGCAAGCATGGCCGCTTTTACAACTGCAAAAACAGCAGGAGGCCAAGTGATGCGGCCCATGCGTCACTTGGCCTTCTTGTTGCTTGCCATGCAGACAACAGGAGGTGAGGAGGCAAAGCCAGAGAAGGGACTTGCCTCACCCTTACCTAATGGTCGCATCTGCCATGCATGTGGAACAGCCTCGCAGCCGCTCCAGCAACCCTAGCCACCAAACACTTCTTCTGTTAATAGTGGCCGCTAAAAGAGTGGTAGACCCAGTGACACACCTTGCGCCCTCCTTACCTAATGGTGCGATCATTGCAGAAAGCCATCCCACCATCCACAAAAGAGCTGTTTTGCTGGTGCTGCTCAGGCCGCTGCCTCCAAAAGCGACAGGAGGTCCAGCGCTAACCAACACACCCCTTCTTCTGTTAATGGTGGCTGCAAAAAGAGCTGTAGGCCCAGCAATGCGCCTCATGCCCTCCTTACCTAATGGTGCAATCTTGGCAGCAGACCCTCCCACTGTCCACAAAAGAGCTGCTTCATTGGTGCCGCTCAGGCATCTACCTCCAGCAAGCATGGCTGCTTTTGCAGTTGCAAAAGCAGCAGGAGATACAACAATGTGTGCCATGCATTGCTGTGCCTCCTCGTTGCTTGGAGTGCAGACAGCAGAAAGTGAGGAGATGAGGCCGGGGGGGGGGGGGGAACTTGCCCCACACACCCTTACCTATGTCATACTTATGACAGTTATAACCTGGTGACCCCCTTTTGCAACCTCCTGACAGGGAAAGTCAATGGGGAAATCCAGATTGACTTAACATCTGTGTTGTATCTTAACAACTGCAGTGATTTCCTTGACAACTGGCAGGAAAGGTTGTAAAATGAGGCAAAACTCATTTTTTTGCCTCATTGCAAAAATTGAAAATGGCAACCCCCTTCTAGGCAACCACAGTGCCAAATCCTAACCACTACCACTACCACTACCAAGGTTCTGGATTAATGAATTTAATGATCTAAAATGACTTTTATTTTGACCCTCAAACAAGATGAGTTCAAAAAGAAAGAGCTATTCTGTGGAATTCAAGATAGTTTGTGTCTATTATTCTTTGTATTATGTTCTCCAGCTTTAGTTCTATACGATCCATATTACCAAGTAATTCCTTCATCTCCATCCATTGATTTTTATAATGTCCTTAATATCCTGATGTATCCATTCCATTTTTGTTCCACTTATTCTTCTTTTTACAGTCCAACCAAATTTAAAGAAAGAGTCTGGGGATTTTACCACCTTTTCTTCCTTCTTTTAGATTCACTGAAGCCTCCAGACTTCTGGTAGGCCCGTTGGGCCATTTTTCGCCCTCCCCAGGCTTCAGGGGGCTTCCCTGAAGCCTGGGGAGGGTGAAAACGGCCTCCCCTGCCCTCTGGAAGGGTGAAAATCAGCTGGCCAGTGAGCGCATGTGCGCTGGAGCTGTCATAGGACAACGCGTTGTATGCCCTCAGATATGGCTCTGTGTGCCACCTGTGGCACGTGTGCCATAGGTTCGCCATCACGGCCATAGGATATTAGTTTTAGAAGTAGTTTGTTGTGTACCACTGAATCAAAGGCTTTACAGAAGTCTATGTAAATTACGTCTATTGCTTTGCCCTGATCGAGTTTTGTAGTCCATATGTTTTTGCAGTGTAGAAGTTGTAGATTACAGGATAATTTTTTTTCTGAAACCAAATTGTTTATTAGAGAGTAGGTTGTTTGTTTATAAGTGGAGGGTAATGGATTGGTTAATGATTGATTCCATGACTTTGCAGGTGATGCAGCATAAAGAGCATTAAGGCTGGACGTAAGCATAGAATCCATTCCTGATTGATGGGGGTAGAATTAAACTGGCATGTCCTGCAGAAGAAGTCCAGCTGCCTGGGCTTTGCATTGTCCTGGAACAGTTCATTATGGGCCTCACTTATCTGTTTCTGATCTTCAAAACACTTCTAGAGATCACCAGGTTGGATGAGACTGCCGGCCTGGGAAGACTCACCACTGCCTTTAAGTAGTAGCTGGGAAGCAGCCCCTTAGTCAGGGAGAATATGAGAAGGAAAAACAAGAAGGGGAAAAGTGCCTCCAGCTATTCTATACGTTAATTATCACATCTTCTGCTACCCTGAATGGCTGTTCAATGACAGTGTCAGCAAGTGGAAAGAACCAAATTACTTTAATTATGGAGTAATTGCACAGAGTGATGGTAATTAAATCTTGATCAGTTTAAGTGAGCGAATTAATTGCTCCAACTTGGAATGCAAATCACAGCGAGAGGAGTTGTTTTGTAGTTTAATTAACGCCAGCCACTAAATTCTTCACTATATCTAAAATTCAGTTCATTAATACTTTGGGATACGCGCTCACCTTAATGGGGAACTCGGACAGGACACATGCTGTGCGAGGTAGCTGGGCTGAGGAATAGGAAGAGAAAACTTAATATTCTTGTCGGTTGTGGAGATATTAGTTGCGCACTCCACTCTGCCTTCTAGTGAAATGTGCAAATAGAAATATTTCCATATAATTACCTCCTGTCCCCTTTTAGTCAACATCCTCCGATTTGCTAAACAAGGTACCCTTTCAAATTTCAATTCCCATTTCCCTCCCCCCCGCCACACCATTTTTACATTTGCAACAATGATTTTTATTATTTATTTATGCCAGTTCTATTCTCAAATCCACTTTTAAAAGTCCTTTCCATTTCTGGACTTGTATCCCATACTAATGAGGATACTACCGTACACAAAGCAGGTCCCTTGATGATATCTAGTGTATAGAGACAGGATGCTTGTGCAAAGACAGTGGTGGACTGTGTGCTGAATGGGCAGCTCCAAATTCCCAAAAAGCTGGATTTAATGTGCTTCTGACATATCTAATAGCACCTGGGAGGAAGTTAAGCAAAGAGCTCCCTCTGTGATTTACCCTGTTCCCATTAGTTAACCTGGTTCCTGGTTCTCTGTTGCTTCTCTATATTTTACTCTGCTTTGTTGTATGTAGTATAATTTGTTCTTAGCCTTCTCATATGAACCAGGGGTGGGTTCTACTTACCTTTCCAACTGGTTCAGGTTGCTACGGAAATGCATGTTTTGTGTGCGTGCGCTTGCTGTGCTTGTGCCCCCATCACATCTAGGTATTACCTCAAAAATAACCCTCTGCGCATGTGCAGGAGGCTTTGCGCATGTGCAGAGGGTTATTTTTGAGGCACTTTCCACCGGGAGGACCGGCTCAGGGGCGTGGCCAGCTGGCTGTCTCTGCCGGTTCAGCGAGCGGAGTCAAATCTCCGTTAACGGTTCTATAGAACCGATCCGAACTGCCAGCAACCCACCTCTGATATGAACCCCTGATAACTTGCCTGCAGACACCTCTATTAAAAGACAAAAATAAAATAAAAATAATCATTGTGAATTCTGCAACAAAATCACTAGTTAGTGCAGTCAAATGCCCCTACCCCCAGCTTTTTCTAAAGGAGGGGAATCTGTTAACCTGTAATTGCAAGAGTTGCTGCAATATTTTTCATTTTCCCCAGGTTTTTGTTTAATGAGCCGGCTGGTGCTGTCAATGGATAAAAACCAGTAGAAGAGGGAAAAAAGTCATTGACATATACAATAGTGCACTGGGCAGAAAATATGGGTATCGTATTTTTCTGAGTATAAGATGCACCTTTTCTCCCCCTAATTGGGGCTGATAATTTGGGTGCGTCTCATACTCTGAATGTAGCTTTTTCAAATCTTTTTTTCCAGCCCTAATGAGGTGAGTGAAGAGTGAAGCCATCTTTGCAGCCTTTCATTGCTACTCCCTTCGAAGAAGCTTTTTTCCCCCCCAGGTGCTTTGCATGCTTTGTTGATTGGTTCTCTCTATCAGCTGTGCTTTAAAACTTTTTTTCCAGACCTAACCAGGTGCTAACAATCATCCTGGGTTTGCATGCTTTGTTGATTGGTTCTCTCTATCAGCTGTGCTTTAGAAGCTTTTCCCACCAGTCCTAATCAGGGGATAAAATAATGTGCTGAAGCTGACCAGACTAAGGATGCTAGCCAGATGAATACCTGGTAGGCAGATTTTTTTCTCTATTTTTCTCCCCCAAAACTGAGGTGCGTCTTATACTCAGGTGCATCTTATACTCCGAAAAATACGGTATATGTAGAACAAGACTTCAAATGGACATTTTGTCCCTACAGATTCTGTGAGTTTCCTCACAGTGGCAGAATCCCTCAATTCTTTCGGTAGCAATGTTTTCCAGCATAACCTGCAACAGTTCAAGAGCATGCAGAATCTTACGCACTTTGAAATTTAGTCTCTTAATAGGTATGTCAGATGATCAAAAGGGATGGGAATTGGTCACTTTGGTCTAGTGGTTAAGGCACCAGGCTAGAAATCAGGAGAATGTGAGTTCTAGATCTACTTAGGCATGAAAGTCAGCTGAGTGACTTGGGCCAATCATTTCCTCTCAGTCAGCTCACCTCACAAAGTTGTTGATATGGGGAGTAGCAGGGAGTATTAGGTATGTGCTCTGATTTGAATTATTTATAAAAATAAAGGTTGGATTTTTAAAAAATTCAATTTTAAATTGCCTGGCTAATGTAGACATCATCCCTTCTACTCAGATCTCCAAAAACATCTTCCTTTTCTTTTTCCTCTAGCTCAGTGTTTCTCAATCTCAGCAATTTAAGACTATGAACTTCAACTTCCAGAATTTCCCAGCTGGCATCCTGGCTGGAAGAATGCTGGGAGTTGAAGTCCACATCTTGAAGTGGAATTCTGGGCAGCGGTGAAATCTACTTACCTTCCCTACCGGTTTGAAAGCGCGTGATTTGTGCGCACTTGCTTGTTTTACTCATGCACCTTCGTCACAGATGCCTTTTCACGCTCTGTGCATGCGCAGAAGGCTTTGCACATGCGCAAAGGGCAAAAACCCTGGAAATGGTGACGTTCAGGTGGGTGGACGGAGCCTCGCTCCATGGCCGCCACTGATTCTCTGAACCACCGGCGGCCACCGCTACCTACTTGCCTGAACTGGACTGAGTAGGTAGCATTTCACCACTGATTCTGGGACTTGAAGTCCACCGAAAGCCTGCTTGAACAAGTGTCAGGCAAGGGTATCCGCAGTGGAGTCCCAAAAAAATCAAGATGGCTGTCATGTGACTGAAATCCTGTCCTACTGTATATATGCATAAAAAAGAGGCAGGGTTTTGATTGCATGATTATTGGACACCATCTGGCTTTTTTGACCTCCTCCCTGTGAGTACCCCTAGCATCAGGCTTGGGGTGTTGATGGACAACAATCGGGTCAGCAAATTGGATTCTGCCCTAATTTTCTGCCAGCTCAAGAAAGGCTGGAGAACATGTCAGTGCAGCAGTTGGGAAAGCCTTTTGATAATAAGATAAATTATTTGAGAATTTATTATTATCATAATAAGACAAGTTATTTCAGAACAAAAACCCTAAATGCAGTTTCTTAAATAAAGAACTTGTGCTTTACAGAACTCCTGCCTGATATTAAATAGTGACAAAGATCATTTTAAAACCACCCCAAAGACAGCCTGGCTGGCAAATCAGATTTTGAATTAAGTGGAATAGGACCTAGTACCTCATGTCCCCTCCAGTTCGGTAAGGAAATTAAGCCTGGACTCTGAAATTTCCTAACTATAATACCTAACTATTCCTTTCTTCGTTTCTGCCCTGCGAGGGGGGAGGTGCCAAGGAAAGGACACTCTGAATTGCTAGCACAAAGTTTTCAAAATTAGCCCCCGGGGGTGTGTGGGAGGAGACACATAAATACAAACCAATAGCTCTAGGATCCCAGGTTGTCCACCACATTCTGGTGTCTGTGCTTCAGGATTTCAGGAACCAATGTGATCACAGTTAAGCTATCAGATCAGACAACCACTGGATAGCAATAACCATTAGACAGCAACAAACAGCTACAAGTCTCTTTGTTGTCTTACTATCATCTATTGCAGTGGTGCGATTCAATTTTTTTTACTACCGGTTCTGTGGGCGTGGCTTGTTGGGCGTGGTGTGTCTTGGTGGGCGTGGCAGGGAATGGATACTGTAAAATCTCCATTCTCTCCCCACTCCAGGGGAAAATTACTGCAAAATCCCCATTTCCTCCCGATCAACTGGGACTCGGGAGGCAGATGGGGGGCAGGGCCAGTCAGAGGTGGTATTTACCGGTTCTCTGAACTACTCAAAATTTCCGCTACCTGTTCTCCAGAACTGATCAGAACCTGCTAAAACCCACCCCTGATCTATTGTCTTATTATCATCGTCCACTGGTTGCCTACTAGTCCAGGAGAATGGGACAGAGTAAAAGGCACGGTATCACAGTGGCACCAAAGTAAGAAAAGGCCTGGAACAGTGCATTGTGTTAGATCGCACAGCATGGAAAGACTCGAGTCGCAGTGAACAGTCAGCTCTCGTTTATTAGTCAGCTCATAGCAA
>JANHFT010004916.1:89926-101973 GCA_032467955.1 Pseudoxenodon macrops
CAGCTCTGACTGGATGGTGGGGAATGGAAGGATTTATACTCCTTGCAGACAGCTGGTCATTTGCATTCTTTTAGCAAGTCATTCAGGCCATCTGAAGGTTTATCTGTGTCAGTGGTTGTGGAGCAGGGTGTCAAACTGGCAGCCCCAGGCCGGATGCGTGGCAGGCCATGGCCAACCCAACTCTGTGAAGGGGGGGGGGGAAACATCATAATACGTCATGTGACGGCAATGTGATGCCCTGAGTTTGTGGTTGATTTGAGAATATGGAAGGATATCACACAAAAAAATTGCTAAGATCTGCTTTCTATCATTTCAGACATAGAATAATTGATTTAAGTCAGAGTTTCCCCCAACCTTTCCATGTTGGTGGCCCTTGTCCAACAGGTTGGGGACTCCTGATTTAAGTTATAGAAGAAGCATTTGAATATTAGGAGGGGAAAGCCTTCCCAATAGCAAGATCACTTTGATCAATTACTGTGAGAGATGGGATATTCCCGTCACTGGTGATGTTCAAGTAGAGTATTATTGGGTTGTTTCCTGGAGCAAAGTTAAGTAGCCTAAATGGCCTTGTCCTGTTCTGAATTTCTGTGAAACTTTGAAGTAAACTCTCGTTCTCATCCTGTATCTAGCACACAGGTGCCAAACCTGCAGTGTCATGTTGCCGTCACCTGATGTTTCATGATTTTTCCCTTTGCGGAGCTGGGGTGGGCGTGGCCTGCGTGTAACATATGTCCCCTGTGGGGCGCCAGTTTGACACCCCTGACACAAGATTTCTAATCATTTACACAACTGAACCTATTCAACATAAAATAAACCGACCATCGCTCCTAGCTTTTTTCATATTGGTTACTGTTAGTGCTACGCGCACCATTGTACAAGTCCACTTACCTTTTTTTTTAATGATTAATTTGTTGGTTTCTTTGTAATAGCAAAGACACCTTTGTTTGTATTGGACTCCATGAAGGTGACCCTACCTGGAAAAAAGACTATTCCCTTTGGCCCTGGGGCTCTTGTGATAAACTTGTATCTTCAAAAGTTCCCTTTGATCCTGAAATGTGGGTTGAGCATACCCAAAATCTCTACAACTGGACTGAGGAATATGGAAGGTAAGCGACACACACGTGGACAGGAGCTTCTAAAAAGTTGCAAGAAGGAAGTTGGAAGCGTGCAAATGTGAAACCTCCTACCCTTCATTCTTTTTGTCATTAGTGAAGATACAGTGGCAGCATCAAAGGTAGGTTTGGTATGGATCAGAGGTGGGTTCCTACCGGTTCTACCCAGTTCTATAGAACCGGTAGTAACTCTGCGATGACGTCACAGAGCCGGTTCTGTCAGTGTCTCCATGGCTGCCGCCATCTTGGACTTTTGCTTCTGCGCATGCGCAGAAGCTAGTTTTCGAGTGCCGTATGCGCTCAAGGCATGATGACCCTAAGCGAACCGGCAGTAAGAAGATTCAGAACCCACCTCTGGTATGGATCCAGAGAGGGTTGGGATAGAATCACCGAGAGCTGGACATGACTGAAGGGATGACGTCATCATACTCGTTTCCCATTTCCTCAACTGTATCTGGAAAGTTTTAGCTATCCTGTTCATGCTCTTGTCTTTGGGGGGCCCTCTACCTGGTCTTGCATATCAATTTACCTGTTTCATTTTTTAAGGTTTGACTCATCTTCCTGGGAGTTGGTAGCAAATGAAGAGATGTGGCAAGCCAGGTGAGAGAGCCTGTTTCCTTCCCGTGTTTCAGGAAAGGTCTGAAAGAGACGATAATCATATCAATCTACATACAAATTAATTCTATTGCACATTGTAGCCCTGAGCAGGTAAAACTCAGAGGAAGCACGGTGACAAGCCAGGAAGCTGGTGTCTAGCAGAGGAATGGAATATATGACCTTGAGTTAATAAATTAAGGCAATTGGTGCCCTTCAGATGTTCTGGATCAGAGGTCTCCAACCTTGGCAACTTTTAAGACTTGTGGACTTCAACTCCCAGAATTCCTCAGCTGTCCACAAGTCTTAAAGTTGCCAAGGTTGGAGACCCCTTTTCTGGAGTACAGCTTCTAATGCCATATCCAGTAAACACCAGCTCAGTATAGTGAACTGGGGTGCAATCATTCCATGGGGAGTTGAACCTTACCCCCCTCCTTCATGGATGCCAGTTGGTGTTTAAAGAATATACAGTTCACTTCTGGGTTTTTGTTTCCCCTCCTAGGATGAAAACAGCCTTCTTTCTTTTTGACCTTGCAGAAACTGGTTCCACATCTGTGGAAGAGAAAGCAAAGCTTTACACACTTGCTTACAAGGTGAGAACTTTCCACTTTGGGATAGAAAAAGCTCAAGCTGTCTATATGTTTGCACAGGGATAAGTCACAATTTTGGGGCAGGAATCCTTTGTAAATTTGCACCATGTAATGGGTGTAGTGAAAATGTAGTGCAGTAGGAAACCTGGCTATTCACAAAATGGATGAATAGGGTAGGTCAGTGGTAATGCACCTGTTTAGACTGGTGTTTAGATGTGTGAACTTCCAACTTCCAGAATTCCCAAGCCAGGTGATGGCTGGGAGTTTCTGGGAGTTGAGATCTACGCATCTTAACATTTTCAAGGTTGAGAAACACTTTGCTAGATTATTATGATGCTCCCTCTCACCTGAATGGGCCAATTACCATGCCCTCAAATGTCCCTGAAAGTCATTATGTTGCTAGGGGCTGAGGCTTTATAGCAGACCAGCTTCATATTTAATTTTTTTTTACTAAATAAGCTTTATTTAAAATGTCATTTGGGCACCTGGGGTCTGGGTGGTATCTACCCCTGTGTTTATATGGTTGCTTAGTGTTGATCTTTCCACTGGTTCCAGTCATCAGATCAATTTATATAAAATAGTACAGCTGCAACCAGGAGATCTACTTCCATCTGTCTGTCCACTAGGCATAAGGCTGGCTTGGTATCTTTTCCTCCCCTGCCATCACCGGCTTTAGGGCTACGAATAAAGCATGATAGCTGCAGGATCCCATCTGGGTCAGTCACAGGGACCAGAGTTTTAGTCTTCCGAGCTTTTGGGCTCATGCTGAAGCCCATCTTCAGTGAATTTCTCTCTAGCAGAATGTTCCCACAGAGAGACGTTCCCTGAGGATGGGCTCCAGCGTGAGTCCGAAAGCCCTTTAGGAAGTTTTAGGAAAGCTAAAACTCTGGTCTCAGTGACTGACCCAGATTGGATCCTGCAACATTATCCTGAGATACGTCTATTCACCTTCATTCGTGAGGGCACGAGAGCTGTTTCTACCTCACTGCTCTTGAGTGCTGCCTCTAGATAGCTGGAGAGATTGTCCTTCACTTTGCCCCGGTTCCTATGGGATCTTTTCACTGTCCTGTGGTAGCAAGGCAGGTGCCACGCCTAAGCTTATTTGGGAAGGCTGGCAGACTAGTGGGATGGTAACTCTGAAAGTTCACTTAAGGTAGTGCTTTGAGGTTCCTGTCCAAGAGTAGGGCCAGCCTCTCGTCTACAACTTGTAGAACTAAGCAGAAGCAAGAAGCAATTTCCAGCAAGCAAAGACAGACCCACGGATGATTATCTAAAGAATAACAACACAGCAAGTTTTCTATGTCTCCCCCCCCTCCTCCCCCCAGGAGAGCTTCGCTCATGGTTTGCTACCTGCAAATCTCGTAATTGTGTGACTATGGAAAAGGGTGGGTGTTGATTCTGCATCGGTAGCAACTCAAGGGCATGTACATTTTTCTTTCCACTCTCCCACGTCGGAAATAATAATGGTGGCTTAGCAATAAAATGGATACAATTTAGAGCAATATACCCAAGTTCGGTTCTTTTCTTTTGCTGTTTTCACAGGCAAGAATGGGTTCCACTAGAAATAAAACGCATCTCTTCGGTTCATTGTGGCTCATTCCTCACCCTTTTTGCTCTCTAGCTTCTCTCTCTTACTTCTCTCTTCCAGTTTACCTTTCAGATTTATCCTTGGGATTATTATTCTTTAGTTTCCCCTTGAGAATCCTACATCTTTATTCCTCTTTTCAGTTGGATGACATCAGAGCAGTATGCCCAATCACCGGCCGCACACATGAAACCTCTTAGCTCAAATCCTATACACACTGACTGGGGAGTGCTTAGCGGAGCTTATTTCTGAATAGAAATGCAGAGAGTTGCATTTCATGGTTTAAAACATATGCTCATAAATGGTGTCCTATTTTTCCTTCAGTTGCAGGGACTTTATTTTATATAGACGCTTGTTTATGCCAGGCTTGACTGCTTTCAAAAAAAAGTGAGCAAATATTTGTAATACGTGGGAGGGGAAATGATATCTCTGAGACTTCTCTTCAATCCTGAACCGTCTTCTGTGATTTACAGCTGTACAAGGAAATGGTAAACACGTATAAAACTCATCCAGCGAACTGGCACAAAAATTACGCCATCGCCTGTGAGAGGGTTTTGCATCTTCACCCGCCGAGGGAAGATCCAGAAGTGCTACTCTTAGAAATCATCAAACACTTCCGCCTCTACTTGGAGGAAGCTTCAGATGATCCCCAGCAGAGCAGTATTTTGCAAGCCATAAAGCATATGAAGAAGGAACTTCGGGAAGTAAGAAAACTGGAGAGGGCAGTGAGGCGGCCTGCGTAGGACATGCCGAGGTCAAGGGGAAAATCTGTTGGAGAGGAAATGAAGAGTACGAGAAGGATTCCGTAGATGGGAAACAAAGCAAGCAGTGTTTTAGATACGGGGTACAGATGGGGGTACAGAGAAGCATAAACAAGGGCTGGGGAAAATGAAAATGAATTGGGATTTTTCTCTCTTTTGATGTTAACAATGTGGGGTTATTAAAGCTGAACGTCGGAGAGTCTAACTGAACACGTCTTAACACAGTAACACTGTGGCGCAGTGGTTAGAATGAAGAATTGCAGGCTAACTGCCCATCGTCGTGAGTTCGATCCTGACTGTCTGGAGGTTGACTTAGCCTGTTATCCTTCCGAGTTTGGTAAATTGAGGACCCAGATTATAGGGGGTAATATGCTGACATTGTAAACTGCTCAGAGAGTGCTGTGAAGCACTGTGGAGCAGTGTATAAGTCCAAGAGCTATTGCTATTGCTAATTTGCTTCCCTGCCAGCTACAGTCAAGTCTCCCTTGAGGTCAGCTCTGATTATAGGATACACCTACATTATATTGTTTTCTGGTTGACAATATGGGAGCTGTCTTCTTCTGTTGTGGTTCTTTCAACTTTCCAATCAACCTCACAGCCTTGGCATTTCCTTGGTGGTCTCCCATTCACATACTAAACAAGACTGACCCGGCTTGGTTTTTTTAAAGAATCAGGTATGGTTGGCTAGGCTATCAGATAGAACAGGGGTGTCAAACTCAATTTCATTAAAGGCCGCATCAGGGTTGTGTTTGACCTTGGTGTGTTGGGTGTAGGCGTGGCCAGGGTAGGCATGGCCAGCTTGACGTCACTCGTGTTTGGGGCACCTGGGACAGCCCGAGCACTCTGCCAACGAAAATGGGTTCCCAAGCTCCCTTTCTGGCTGCGATGGCCTCCTGCAACCCTCTGCCAGCCAAAATGGAGCTTGGGAGGGCCACTCCCGAGTTCCATTTTCGCTGGCAGAGGCAACGCAGGCCAGTCCTTCGCTATTTCCAGGGCAGCCCCAGAGGCGGATCTGGCCCCCAGGCCTTGAGTCTGACACCCCTGAGATAGAATAAAAGGCAGATTTATATTGGCAGAGAGTTTGATCAACGGCTAAGAGTCATTATCACTTTTGCCCTCATACCAAGCATGGAGTATCACAAAAGCATTCAGTTGAGTACTATTGGGAGTACAGTGTTGGACTTGAGATGCCTCTGATCAGGATATTCATATGTTCTGTTTGATTTATCCATTTGTATATGTTTATGTGCTACTATTTAGTGTTAACATCAGAGTCAAAATCTTAATAGCAAAAACTACCTGATAGAATTGGGCATTTGATAATCACACAATTCATAGAAATTAATGGACAGTTTACCTCTTGAAATCCAGTGGTCTCTGAACCACCAACTTCTTTCCATAAGATAAAAATTTACACTACTTGCAACTTTTTCTGAATAGACATGATCTGACCAGAATTAGTACTACAGGTAATCCTTACTTAGTGACTGCCGTGTTTAGCAACTGTTTGCAGTTATGATGGCGGTGAAAAAGTAATGTTGCAATCAGGCCTCACATTTATGATTTTCACAGTCTGTAAAGCAAAAGAAAGCTGAAGTAAGATCATAAACAGATGTGTGGTTTCATTTAGTGACCACTTCATTTAATGTCCAAGTTGCTGGTCCCAATTGTGATCACTTAACGAGGACTACATGTACTCTAATCACCTCGGAAGTAGATTATGGTAGAAAAATTCAAAAAGGATGGACCAGATTGAGTTTATGTTATGAACATCAAAGGTCTCAGCTTCAATCACCTACATTTCTTCAAGAAGTGAAGAGTGAAGCAATCTTTGCAGGCTTTTTTCATTGCTACTCCCTCCGAAGAAGCTTTTTTTCCAGATCTAACCAGGTGCTAATGATTTTGGGGGCTTTGCAGGCTTTTTTCATTGCTTCTCTCTATCAGGTGTGCTTTAGAAGCTTTTTCTCAGTCCTAACTAGGGGATAAAATATTGTGCTGAAGCTGACCAGACTAAGGACGCTAGCCAGGTAAATACCTGGTAGGCAGATTTTTTTCCCTATTTTCCTCCCCAAAAGCTAAGGTGCGTCTTATACTCCGAAAAATACAGTAAGTTGTGAGGGGGTTGCTTCACAAACTAGTGAAAAATTTGATCACTTCTTACACTTCTGAGAAGAGCTGTACTTTCACCCAGTTTTTTTCTACACAAAGTGCTGATTTTGAGCATTATAATCCTCTACCTCTATCCTTTTTTGGACCAGATAACTTTTAAGGATTGATAATTTCTATATAAACGTCTGTGATTGCTGAGATCTTCCTTGTATACTGCCTGCCATTTGAAGTAAGGTACACTCAAGATGGGATATGTCTGAACTTGGACATCATATCCAACTGTATAGCCTTGAAAATAGAAATGTGTATATAATGTTATATACACATATACTATATATAATAATGTCCAGTCATAATGTTGTAGTTCTGCCACAGAAGCGAAGGCAACCCACCAAATGCTTTTCTTACCATTGTTACGTGTGATTAGTGGCAGAGCTCTGATAAACATCTTTTTTATTGTTCCGCACATTTTAATTGTAAATTTTTATATTGCTTTGATCCAGCTTTGTTTCATTTAACCTGTTTTGTAGCTCTTGATATTTGTTTTATTTATATAATACTGTTCTTTTGTATTTACTAGTTGCACTGGGGAATTTTTACCCGAATAACAACATGAGCATGCTTTTAATAAATAAATAAATTCTTCAATTTCCAGTCTTATCTTGTTGAAAGTGTTCTTGTTATAGAATATATTTATTTGATAATTGGAGTGATAGAAAATCTAAAACAGCTTCTCTTTCTTTCACTTTCAATCTGACCAACTATATATTTTCTCAGGTTCATCACACTTTTGCACCAACTCGTAAAAGATGGATTTGCTTTACATGGAAATTGCATTCTATAAAAGATTAATGAACTTCTCTGGAATATTATGATTTTTTTTGCACATTTAGAGATAGCTTCTTGGGGTGTGACCATCACATATTTTCAGGAATTTCATCAAAAATATAAAAGCCATATTCTTTTGTTCTAGAAATTATTCCAATAACCATGGTTCAAACAGGAGAGATGCCCTTTTATTCTTGCTTTAGTTAATTCTCTTATGATAACAAACTGCAGATTTATTATTCTATATGGATAGCAACTGGTAGTAAAAGGAGATAAATACCGGTACTTTTTTTTCTCAGATTCCAAGGAGAATTCCAGTATGAAACTCTGAAATTATGAAAGGATTTCTTCCCAGAAATTTTATTTATTACTTGGATATGTGTAACTCTATTTTGCTCTGTTCTTTTTAATTCAACATGGAGATGTGTTCTAAAGTAAATCTAGAAATTCCGTGTAAAGGTACTTCCTCCAACACACTTGTGCATACAGAGAGGCCTCTTAATAAAAAGCATTAGATAAAATTTTCAATTGCCTAAAACCATGATAGGCAGCAGAGGTTAATGTTTGTGGATTCATCTAATGATGATCACAGTAGTATATGAAAGACTGACAAGATGTAAGATGAAAAGATGGTAAAAGGCATAAATTGGAAATGAAAGGAAAAGATGTATTTTTGAAAATTAGGGAAAATGGGGTCTAATCGATGAGAATGAAGATGTTCTGATGTTATGGAGTGCTCCATCAGTAGAATTATTCAATAAAAGATTACACGGGCATTAGACAGCCAGGATTTCTCATACTGTCCAGGGCGGTATGAGAATTCCTGCAATGCAAAGGGAGTTTGATTAGAAGACTTCCTTCCAACTCTTTCATTCTACATTTGCAGTTCTGTCTTGGTGCTAATACAGTAAAGATGATTCAATAATACCTGAATAAAAAAAGGCTTCTAATATGATTTATTCCATTTGGATCTCTCACAGCTGCTTAGTTTGCTCCTTATAAAGGAAAGGACTGTTGTTCAGCTCTGTATATAGTATAACAGAATAGCAGAACAACAGAATTGGAAGGGACCTTGGAGGTCTTGTAGTTCAACCACTTGCTCAGGCAGGAAATACTATACCCGTGATGATGAACACAGGTCACACCTGAGGGCACGCGAGGCGTTGCCCTATGTCAGCTCATTTTTGCCCTTCCAGAGGGCGGGGGAGGCTGTTTTTGCCCTCCCCAGGCTTCAGGAAACCCTCTGGAGCCTGTGGGTGGCGAAAAATGGATCCAGCGGGCCTACCGGAAGTTCGTTTCCAAACTTCCAGTACGACCGTTGGGTCGTTTTTCACCCTCCTGAGGCTTCAGGAAAGCCTCCTGAAGTCTGGGGAGGACATAAAACAGCCCAACAGGCCTACCAGAAGTCCGGAGGCTTCAGTGAGGCCTGCATGCATGCGCGGTGGGAGAGGCAGTGCGGGGTGGTGGTAGTTGTGCACGCATGCGTGGGGGGAGGGCGTTGCATCATGGGTCTGGGTATGTGTGCGCATGACCCCCCTGCTCTCCCCTCGCTTTTGGCACATGATGGCAAAAAGGTTAACCATCACTGCCCTATACCATTTCAGACAAATGGTTGTCCAATCTCTTCTTTAAAGCCTCCAGTGTTGGAACACCCACAGTTTCTGGAGGCAGATTGTTCCGTCAGGAAATTTCTCCTTCGTTCCTTGATTAGTTTCCATCCATTGCTTCTTGTCCTGCTTTCAGGTGCTTTGGAAAATAGATTGACCCCCTCTTCTTTTTGGCAGCCCCTTTGATATTGCCACATTGCTATCATCTCACCACTGGTCCTTCTTTTCATTCAACTAATATGTCAGGAAAAAGGCTGGTGTGTCTCTGAACAGGAATCATACTTGCAAAATGTAAGTTTTCTCAGCTGCCCCTCCCCCTCCCGCTTCATCTGCCACAAACGAATCGGATCAATGGCCAACCTGGTCAGGTACATGTTTGAAAGGTAACAAACGGGTCCTGCCAACAGACTGAGACCTGTTAATTCCGTATAGAATGTCTTTAGATCAGGGGTCTCCAACCTTGGCAACTTGAAGCCTGGAGGACTTCAACTCCCAGAATTGCTGGCTGGGGAATTCTGGGAGTTGAAGTCCGCTAGGCTTAAAGTTGCCCAAGGTTGGCGAGCCCTGCTTTAGACGAGCAGAAACCTTCAGAAGCACCGCCCTAAATAAGCAAGGAGAGATAGGAGCTCTTTGACAGAAATTTAACTCTGATTGCTCTCATGTAGCATCGCTTTGCTAAAGACGATCAAATGCAAGGTGAGGACAGAGGGGTGGGGGAAGAGAGAAGTGAGAGAGAGAGAGAGAGAGAGAGAGAGAGAGACTCTTCCAATAGGCTCAGTTGCAGAAACCGGTTGCCAAGTAAAGGCATTTCTGCATTCTTCCTCATTACTTTCCTATTTGTGTTTTCACCTCCCTGTTTGTTCACTTGTAGATCTGGTCCTGTAATTAGCTGCAGAACCTACCGCTTACATTTTGAAAGGGGGGCTTTTCATGGCAAGCTTTCCCTCCCCCCTTTTTCCCCTTCTCCCCACCTTCTTTCCCTTTCTTGTGTGTGTGTGTGCGCGTGCGTGTGTGCTTGTGCGTGCGTGTGTTTATTCCAGCCTTAAATTCATTTTTATTGGGGGGGTTACAAGAATCTTTCCCTCCTCACCCCACCTCCGCACATGAACTAAAAAGGGAACAACGTTAAGAAATGCAAATAATGGCTCTTTCTTTGATTATGACAGTTAATTAATAGCAACCTGTTTAAATGAATTAAGTCACTCACGGCCCTTCAGCACTTCCTAAGGAGTAGCCAGAATCTGTAGGGATTCTTTCCCCCCCTTCCAATTGTATAGCGCCTAGACTCCCGAGCTCTGTGTAGGCCCCTGTATAGAAATGTCCGCTTAATGATGAGGGAGGGTTTTCCATCTTGCCTGCATTCAAAGATCACTGGTGAGCTATTCAGGGGCAGAAAAGGCCTCTTCTCCCCTGGCGCGGAGTAGTCACAGTTCCGCACCATTGTGTTAGCCGAGGTCCTTGATCAAAGGCCTCCTAGTGAACTCAACTGGGCTCTCTTTCAGACGACGGGCATAATTAAAGCCACTAATTCTCTTTTAAAAGTGCTGCAGGATGCCATGTAGGGTGAAAATGAGGCACTGTGGGGGGGAGGAGCATGCAGCCCGTTTTAGCCACCAGAGGCACCGTGGGCCAATCCTTTGATATTTCCAGGCTGGATTTAAACACCCCTGGTTTCTATTAAGAAAATCCGATATTGGACCGGTACATGCCCTCAAGCTTACAGTCGGTCACGATCTGATCTACAGTTTGACATTGGACCTGCATCAGACGATCCCCCTGCTAGAAATCCAGAATTTCAAAATCTGATCTGATCTTTTTGGTACAAAAACAGCTGCCATGAGCTTTTGCCAGCACTAGAGGGCAGCATATACTATGGGGGGGGGGGAGAATAAAGGGGAAGGGAATGCATAGAATGTTTTATATTTCAATAAAAGTAGTGTCATATTTGGGATCCAGAAAGTGTGACCCTTTTGGGGCAGAAAGGGGCAAATGTAAAGAATATGAGGACAAAGTAAGCAAGTCGTCAATGCCTTTTTCTGTTTTCTCCAGACATTTACCTAGGATCGAACTCACAATCAGGAAGCTGTGAGTTCAATCCTGGGTAGAGGCAGATATTTCTCTTTCTGGGCACGATGAGATTCTATCTGCTCAATATAACTCTGCATTGGCAACAGGAAGGGCATCCGGCTAGGAAACATTCAGCTCCATTCAGTTGCCCAGACTCCACCCTGCAAGGGATTATGGGGTCGTTAAAAGGTGATAATGATGATGATGATTAAGAGGCAGAATATTATATTTCCCCAAAGGAGAAATGGAGATACGTGCTCTTGAAGGCAGAAAGCAGCCCCAGTTTCCTGCATGGTAAAACAGCCTCCAGCAGATGCCTGAAATTTTTAGACCCCCTTCTCCCAAGGGAAAAAGAGCACACACTTTCTTGCCTAACTTCAGTAACAACAACAGGCTCCTTAAAATAGGCCATTAAATAATCCCTTGCGGGATGGAGTCTGGGCAACTGAATGGAGCAAGCAGAGTGTTTTAATGGCCAGATGCCGTTCCTGTCACCAATGCGGAGTTTTCTTTAGATGAATGAAATCTTCTATTAAGGCTTCTTTGGGGAGGAAAAGTGGATGATAGTTGTCTGGTATATTTTTTAGCTGAATAGAATAGAATAGAAAAGAAAACATGGAATGGAATGGAACATTATTCTATTCTATTCTATTCTTTCTATTCTATTCTATTCTTTCTATTCTATTCTATTCTATTCTTTCTATTCTATTCTATTCTATTCTTTCTATTCTTTCTATTCTTTCTATTCTATTCTATTCTATTCTATTCCATTCTATTCTATTCTATTCTATTCT
>JANHFT010004917.1:6902-23376 GCA_032467955.1 Pseudoxenodon macrops
CTTTGCATGCTTTGTTGATTGGTTCTCTCTATCAGCTGTGCTTTAGAAGCTTTTTTCCCCAGTCCTAATCAGGGGATGAAATAATGTGCTGAAGCTGACCAGACTAAGGACGCTAGCCAGATGAATACCTAGTAGGCAGATTTTCCCCCCCTATTTTCCTCCCCAAAAACTCAGGTGCGTCTTATACTCCAAAAAGTACGGTAGACTTCATGTATTTCATATTTTCTTCATTGTCGTGTTTAAAGATTATGATTTACATAAAAGGGACGCGATCCCTAAAATGCGCAATTATGATTATGCAAGATTATGATTTGACAGAAGCTTTTGAAGTGCCTTTAAATGGATCAATCGCTAGATTTAGAGTGGTTCCTTGAGGCAACACCATGTGCATCTAGCAGCATCTGCAGCAGGGAGATCAAAATAACTATCACAGCACTGCATTGAAACCCCGCCTCTTTGGTATATGCATCACAAAAACCATAAATGAAATGAAATAATCATGGAATATGTACAATATAATGTTTCAATATGAGATTACTGTACAGTAATGGGTTAATAAGAGGATGCAAATGATCACATAAGATCTGTCTGAAGCAGAAAAGCAACATTGCAGCAATTAACAGATTTACTATTAGCATGAATAGAATAATCAATAATATTATTAAAATTATTTATTAATAAAGTTATTAAGTACTAAGTACCTAAGTATTTTACTTAATAAAATATAACAGCAATTTTTAAAGCTCACAGATTTGGATCAAAATAATGGCAGATAATTTAAGAAGGAAAAAGTTAAACTTGTGATTAGGAAGAAAAATGAATGTTTTAGTGAGGATTAATTTCAAATGCTTTTCAAAAAATGAAAAGAAGGCATTACACAAGTGGCAAAGACAAATGATCAATTTTATTTGGTTAACTTGGATCATACATTGGATTATACCGTAATATTTTCTGACTAGATTGCTTCTGTTAAAGCAGCTAGATTCCGGAAGGTTTGTACAAATATATTTGGTTGGGTATAAGATAAAGATATTGCCTATAAAAGATGAATCAGTTATAAAGTGTGTACTAAAATTAAAGGATTAAAAAGAGAAACAGTAAGTCCAAATCTATCACTTCTTGCAGCAGTATTAAATATTTTAGCATAGAGATAACTTTTCAGATACATTTGCAAGATTTAGTCCTTGAAACAAGGATTAATTCTTTGACATTGTCGCCTCAAAGTGGTCAAATGCTTCACTGAGTTCAATATTTTTCAGATACTGTAAGCGTTTGCAGTGTCCTGGGGTCAAGTGATCAGCTTTTGTGACCTTTTGGCAAGCAAAGTCAATGGGGAATCCAGGTTCACTTAACAACCATATTATTAACTTAACAAATGCAATGATTCACTTAACAACTGTGTCAAGAAACATCGTAAAATGGGGCAAACTCACTTAACAAATATTTCACTTAGCAACATAAATTTTGGGCTCAACTGTGGTCGTAACCTGTACAGGTAGTCCTCAACCTACAACCAAAATTGACAGCAGGTTTCCATTGCTAAGTAAGGCAGTTGATAAGTGAGTCATGTCTAATTTTATGACCTTTTTTGCCATGGTTATTAAACAAGTCACTGAAGCTGTTGAGTGAAACATGCAGTCATGAAGCTTATCTGACTTCTCCCATTGACTTTGCTTATTGGAAGCCAGTTGGGAAGATCTCAAATGAAGATCTGGGCAACTGCAACCATTGTAAATATATGCCAGTTGCCAAGCACCCATATTTTGATCACATGACTGTAGGAATCCTGTGACGATCATAAGTGCAAGAAATGGTTGTGAGTCACACTTTTTTCAGTGCCATTGTAACTTTGAATGGTCACTAAACAAATAGTTTTAAATTGAGAACTTACTGTACTTTGGCACTTTATACTGCTCTAGCCAAGGAACAATGTCTTACATATATATATATATATATTGTCCCTACTGGACAATTCTGATCTAAATATATATATATATATATTTAGATCAGAATTGTCCAGTAGGGCATCCTGCAACATGCCAGGAACTTTTGGAACTTAGACACCTGTCATTTGGAGGGTAAAAGGTTATGCAACTTCCAGATAGCATGATGACATAGCAACATATTTTGCCTATTCTGTCTACCTCGCTAATTGCTGTACCATCATTTTGTTCTTTGAGCAAACAAAACTTCATGTACAATATCTTTTTGTCATAAACAGTTACATATGTGGAGAGGGAGGAATGAGAATATCTGCACTTTTTATCTTGCACAAATGAAAGCTGGGAATCTGGGGTCCCACTTCACCATCTCCCTCAAAACTCATATTATGATATAAATTAAACATTTTCTCCATTAGACTATAATTTGCATAATTCCTAAAGTGAGACAGGTTTGGAAAGCATCAAGTACAGGTAGTCTCTATTCAAAAAAATGTGCATAACAATTCAAAAGTAAAATACAATTTGGGATGTATTTAAAATGCTTTGTAAAATTATGCCTGCAATCCTGTGCAGATAGTTTAAGAGTAAACTATCATTGGAATGTGTACTTAATCCTATGAAAAGGTGTGCGTGATATTCTGTCGTCAATATATTTATCTGCACATTAGCATCATGAGAACTAGTAGACTGTAGTGATTAATCTACTGGACTAGCAGTGGGGAGGCTCAAGTCCTCTGTTAGAACTAGAAGCCACCCAAGTGATTTTGGGTCAGTCACCCACTTTCAGTTTTGCTTTGTGATGCTGAAAAACATCTGTCTAGTGTCTACACACTGGATCAAGCATGTTAGATTATGATCCATAACCATTAATGAAGAGATCTTTGTCCTTCAGTGGATTTGATTTTGGGCTAATTAGAATTAGCCTCATAGAAATTAGCATATGTACGTTGGTAACTCTGTAGGATTTCTAATAAACATTTTTGTTTTAGAGGGCTAACCTACATAAGCATGTTAATTTTACAGCCCTTTTGGGCTCGGTATGATTTGTTCCCTGTAAGTATGCAAAGAATTTGTACAGTCAGGGTCAAGCTAGATATGAGACTGAATGAATCATTAGGAAATCTGTCGATTTTGTTAAATAAAGAGTGGGTGTAGTGCATTGATGGTGTCGATTCAACTCTTATCTCCTTGGTTACATTAAAAAAATCATTCTAGTCTTCAGAAGACTGCAGACACATTTCTTAACCAAGGTTTTAAATACAGTATTAAAGAATAGTTTATTTTTGCACCTCTTAGAATGCCTAGCAAATATGCTCATGTATGTATGGTTGGACATACTTGTGTATATATACTGTAATAATAAAGTTTTACATCCAAACTATATGGGTTATTTTTTGGCCCAAAGATAAATGGTGATAGATAGAGCCATGATATAGTAATTCCCTCTCATATGAAAAATGTTCTAAAATTGACCACTTTCTTGATTTGGATTCCTATACAGATCTCAGATGACTTAATAAAACTGAGCATGAGTAAATGATTACATATCTCCCACTATAGGTGACTTAATAAAATAATAACTATGGATAAATAGGAGGAAGGGTTATGTTATAATGCTGGAGTCATAATTTTGAGGGGTAGATTTATTCTTGGTTGTTGAATGCTATGCCAGAGGCCATATACCAAAAAGGTTTGTGAGACCTCGACAAAAAAATTGGTGGATCAAGGATCCAACTTTAACTTACTGTGATTGGAGCAAATTTGAAATTAAAGTATTCAAGTACATTTATCTGTCTGATTATCTCGCCCTTCTGTCCTTTTGAAAAAGGTCTTTCAGTGGCAAACTTTGCAGGGGTTTCCAGAGGCCACCCACCAAGCTTTTCATTGACCACATGTAGCTTTGGGACCATAGGCTGGGCACCCCTGTCAAATCAGTATTCACAACAACTGGATCCAGTTTCTGGAAACATGTTAAATGCATATAGGGATGCAGGAAATCTGCAAATTTTGGGCAATTGAAGAATCAAGATACTACCTTTGTTCCAACTTAACAAACTAAATTCTGTATCTTTCCACATTTCTATAAATTTACAGTTCTCTGGAAGATGGGGAGATTTGTTTTAGAAAGGGACCTTGGTCCTGAAGTAACATCTAATAAAACATATTCCTCTCCTCATTCCAAACCTATCTATATTATTTCTGCAAACAATTTCTACATTGCTCCAGACTATTGTTGATCGCCTTTCTAAACACAAGTATTTCTGCTGCAGCTTTTACTGAGGAAAGGGGGTGGGGGTAGGACCATCCCCTCTTGGTCCCCCTCCCCTTTCCCTCATTTTGCCTGTTAATTGGCCGAGACCACCAGAATTTGGGGGACACAGATGTCACTGATAGTTTGCCTAGGGAGCGCATTCATGCCCATCTGTTGCAGTCTCGAAGGCTGTTCATATAGTCACAAGGCCTTCATTTAATTCTTGTCAGAAAGTAATGTAAATCCCGTTTACCTCAGAGGTCGCAGCCAAGATTTATGCCAATGAGCCCCCTGCAATTTACACACACACACACACACACACTGATGGTTGTATAGGAGAAAAGAAAGGCTTTCATGTAGCTGCATATTAACAAGTAAGCTTGTCTTCGGAGAGGCTTTTCTTGGTCAGGGTTTTCCTTATTTTAATACTGTTGGGGTCATTTGGTGTATTGAGCAATGCAGAAAAAAGGAAGCCTTGAGCCTTGCAGTCCCCAAATCAGATGGAAATAGGACTATGAGCAAATTGGCTGGCTCATCACACATTAGATCATTGTGTTACACTGATTCCGTGCTGTGTGGAATAGTATGTCTATTACAAAGAGTGAAAAGCAACAAAATTTGCCAGGAGGAAAAGAAGGAGAAGGAAGAAGGCCTTCATATCTTCTACTGTTGTAACTGTGAGCTCAAAAAGAGTGGCTGGGTATTTATTTCACAAAACTCTGCAAAGTAAACCAAAGCAAAAATACCGAACGCAATAAATGGAGAAAGGCCAACAATGCTAATTTTTACTTGTCTCAATAACGCCTCCAAAAATAAACAGCTGGTAGCTCCGTTCCCCCCGCATCCTCGACTCTGCTTTAAATGTAATTTCAGATGAAAAGTGAAGAAAGTCCAAATAAAATGCGGTTTTCCTCATTTGAAAATGGGGAGAAGGCTCATTATCGTGAAAATTTAAAAAAATTAAATCTGACCTTTGGAAAGGCCATGTGTTTGGGGTTCAATCCTTCTCCCCTTGACAGAACCACAGGATTTTTGCTATTCAATTCCAAAGACAGCAAAGCCCACCCTTTTAAAAGAATAGAGACAAAATGCACTGTAGCGTAATGACACGGGTTCAAAGTAGCTTTAATAAGCACGCAGTTCAAAGTGCAGTAGGAGGAGGAAGATAATTTGCAGTCAGGCTGAACATTGGAGGCATTAGCTTATAATTCTCTAAAAATGGTTTTTCAACTAATATCAGAGGAGAGAGATATGATTGCAACCTCCACTCCATTATTGCTACAACAAATAAAAATTGTGCTACCATTCCCTGATGATAGACTTCATCTCCTGCAGTTATGTTTGCAAGCTTTTATTATATTGTTCAAATCTATTCCACTACTCTATAACTGAAATAACTTTGCTATTCATGTGATTGTAAAATTGTTATTAGATGCAATACTGACAATTCTTTTTCTGTTTTTAATAGCATGAGTTCTCATGATATGCTGCCATAGACAATTCCATTTTATTGACAGCCTCTAGATAGTATCCTCACACCATTTCCAGCCCCGAATAATAAAAAGGAATAACATTGTTTATTTCATCATATTCTGGCATTCATGCATGCTTGCTCTAAAGTATCAAAAAAAAATGCAATATTTCAGCATTCTTGTTGAACAACTCAGGGCTGAGTGCAGAATCAACAGTGATAAATTTGTGAAACTTTTAACCATTTTAAATTAGAGGGTACATGCATATGAATCCCAAAGATTGCTTATTTAACTTACAGAAGCCTGAATATAGACCTGAGTTACCAGGATTGGGATAGAGAAACCTGGTTATAGTACAGATGTCTGTGCAGGGAGTAGTTCCTACACAGACAAATAGACCCTAGCATCTAGGTTATCCATTGACTGTCCTTAAAGAAGAAGAAATATGAAATGAATTCCATAGGTAATAAACAACTTTTGGAATCTTGACTTGTTCTCATTTTGGCTCTAAAATTAAAAGCTTGGTTCTGATATAATAACATGCACCATGCAATTGTGGGAGATGACAAGGCTGAATCCAAGGGAGTGGTCATCAGTCTCGAGTCCATTCATGCCCATAAAAGATCTAAGTCCAGCTCACCTTTGAATTCCATTGACTCTTATCTACCGCCAATTTGCTTTGACCATTAGTAGTTCAGATTCTTGTAGAGAACTTAAGAGTGCAATAAATCCTTATATTCATTCGTCCTGCCTTGGTTTCCTGATTTGTATGCAATACTATAATTAAAGCTAATCCTTCCAGGCAAATACTGTGGATGAATACAGCTCTCTACAACTTCCTTTCTTTTCTTTTTTTTAATATTTGAAAACATGTCTAGCTTTGGGTAAAACACTATGGTTTTTATCTAATTTAATTTTATGAAATTAGTTTTATTAAAATACTTTATTAAAATACTTCATCTTTATGCTGGTAGTGCTCAATTCTTTGTTCTGACATGGGCAGAAGACTCTCTTTCCCGGCACTTCTGGTGAAATGGCTGATTAAAACACAGAGTTTCTCCTTGATATCTTGTTTCTTTATATCATAGTTCAAAGTAGATTGTCTAGCGCAGTGTTTTTCACACGTGGCAGCTTTAAGATGTATGGATTTTAGTCCTCAGAATTCACCAGTCAAAGTTGTGTATGCTGACTGGGCAACTTTGGAGTTGAAGTCCATAAATCTAAAAGTGGCCAAGTTTGAAAAACACAGTTCTAGCTACTGGAAGCAAGGCGATCCCCACGAACCAAGTAGCCAAGCTTTTACACAGGCTTTTTCTGTAAGAACTCTTCCAATTTTATTCTAATAACAATCCTGTAAGGGAAGTTGGACTGAGAAAAGCTGGCCTCAAATTGCCTTGTGAGCTTTGTGATCACGAAGGGACATAGCCTTGGGTCTCCTCATTGCAGGGGAATGCAATGCATTGCACCAAATCACTGATCTAAATTCGTAGAATGATTGTCTATGGAGATTCTCACTCATTCAAGTCATGGCTTGTCTCAAAAGATGCTTTTTCAAAAGGCAACTGGACTTTGTTTATTTGTTTTGCTTGAAGATGTTTCACTTCTCATCCAAGAAGCTTCCTTGGATGTAAAATATCTGATAGACCAGGGGTGGGTTGTAAATTGTTTTGCTGCTGGTTCGCTCAGGGTTGCGCAGAGGCAAAATTCAAAATGGCGGCACCCACTGAAGGAACCGGCTCCATGATGTTATTGCCGTGTAATAGACTGATTGTTCTTTTATAACACCCTAAAACAGATATTCTTTGTGTGGTGTACCATCTGTCAAACATTTTAAAAACTAAAGCTACATGAAGCAATAAAGAAGCCAACTTAAAAAGCAGGATAACTAAACTATAATTATTTCAGAATGGTTTTAGAATAGTGTTAGCAGTTCCATACTGGTCTCACTCCATGCCTGCATTATCCTTCAAGATACTCCTGATGGAGACTTGGAGCCAAAGAAAGGACTCACCGCATGTAAGGAAAGCTTCTGTCTCTCCATGTTTGAATAATTAATTTTCTGATGCTTGAAAGCCAGAGTCCTTTTTTTTTATTTTTTTAGAACCTTTAGTTGAATACTTTAAAGAAGAAGAAGAGAAGCCTACCTTCCCCAGAGGGAAATAAGGGGACTCCTAATGGTAATAATGAGCTTTGTGTTTCCTGCAGCTGCCAGATCCCCTAGTAATTCAAGCATCACTCATTCCCCATTTGGCTCTGCAAACGAACCCTAACATAACAAAAAGATTTGTATAATTACAGCTGCATCTATTTCAGCGCCACCACAGATCTCCATTCAAAGAACAAGGAATTTTTGGTGCGGCATTTAAAATAATTAAAATATTTATTTGAAAGTCAAAACACCAGTAGCCATAAATAACAAGCGCTTTTTCTCAGTTGACTGTGCTAAGTCCCAGTGAAGGCGCCTGTGAGGAGCTGTTCTTGTTCCCCGTTGGGATTAATCCATAAATGCAGCCTCCACATAGAACTCCTCAAGTCTTTGTTCTCCATTTATTGATCTCTGGAATTAAATAGTGTAACCTGAGATCAAAATTAGGGTAATTAAAATAAATAAATAAAAGGGCTTAGGTAATCTAATCAGCTTTTCAGAATGTGAAATTCAGTTTCTAACAATATAAAATGTAGGATTTTTCTGTGTTGATGTATTGCCAAAGAAAATCAGTTTTGCTGCATTTGCTTGTAGAGAAATCAATTATGACACAAGCATTTATGAAGTATTTATGATCTACTTCGAAGTTCATTGTTTTTTAATATAGTCTCGGAGATTGTACACGGACTGCTTTAGAAAACTTGGTTGGGTGGGGCGGCAGTTTCATAAACTGAGTGCGGATGTTTACACTTTTTAGATTATATGAACTACCTTGAGTTTAGAGGTGAAAAAATTAACAAATAGAGACAAATTAGAAACTGTATTGAAGGAAACTTCCACCTCAGGAATATTTAGGCTTCTGTCAAAATCATATGCTTTTTTATGACATGTTTCCTTCCTACTCATGTTCTACTCTTGGGTGGAGAAACTCACGACAGGACAGCATTCTAGTCTTAAAGGGAGTATCGGTAGACTAGTCTTTCTCAATCCGGTTTATTTCCCTTGATCACCCTGCAATTTTTGGTCATGTTGTTTAGGGAATCATGGAAAATGAAGTTCAGCACATAAGAAGTAAACCAAATTGGGAGCACTATGCATTAAAAATTTGAGGAGTTTTTCCCGGAGTCCATCACATATATTAAGCTCGGATATTACAGAATTCCAGCAAACAAAAGAATGCCACGTTCATTGGCTGCTCTCTATTTTTTTAAAAGGGCTATCAATATGATCATTTACAAAGGAAGTTGATCCATTCCTGTTCATTGGCTGTGGGAAAAGTAGAGGTTGTCATCTTCCAACTCATGTGTAGTACATGAACTTATCATATATTTATACTAGTACCACTGTATAAATCCTTAGTAAGACCACACCCGGAATACTGCATCCAGTTTTGGTCGCATTACAAAAAATATGTTGAGACTTTGGAAAAAGAACGAAGAAGAGCAGCAACTAAGATGATTAAAGGCCTGGGGACAAATATATGAAGAACGGTTGCAGGAATGGGCATGGCCAGTCTAGAGAAAAGGATTAGAGGATGACATGATACCATTATTTGAGGGGCTGCCACAAAGAAGAGGGGATCAATTTATTTTCAAAAGGACCAGAAGGCAAGACAATGGATGAAAACTAATCAAGGAGAGAAGTAACTTGGAATTAAGGAGAAACCTAATAGTGAGGACAATTAATCAGTGGAACAGTTTGCCTCCAGCAGTAGTAAGTGCTTAATCACTGGAGATTTTTAAGAAAAGACTGGACAGCCACCTATCTGAAATGGTATACTATTGGTATAGGGCTATAATGACGAACCTATGGTACACGTGCCAGAGGTGGGACTCAGAGCCCTCTCTGTGGGCATGCATGCCGTCGCCAGCTGGTCTTCTAGGTTCTGTCTTTGCGCAAAGACCAGGTGTCTGGTGCGCATGCATGTGCCAGAACCTGGAAGACAGCAGCTGGCCTCCGTGTGTATGCGCACCGGCCAGGTGCTCCGGCGCGTGTATGCTTGCTCCAGTTGTCGGAACACGGTGACGAAAAGGTTAGCTGTCACTGGTATAAAGTCTCCTGACTGAGCAGGGGGTTTGACTAGAAAACCTCTAAGGTCCCATACAGCTCTATTCTGATTGATTGACTATATGATAAAACTCAATTATTGCATCTAATATTCTGTCACCTCTAATTTAAAGCTATAATGATTTCTTGCTTTTTTTTCCTTCTAATTTAAAGCACTTAAGCCCAAGAAGTTGTATATATATATATATATATATTTGTGTGTAAAATGATTCTCTTATTCATAGGTCAACTGGTCATTTCCCTGTTTGGGTTTTAAAACACTGTGGATTTTCAATTCTTTCTTTGTGCTCCCTTTGCAAGGAGATGTTTGTTGTACTTCAGTCTGTCTTGTGGACCCTGGAGTAATTTCATACCCTTCTCTAATAAAGCCCTTGGAGGCTATAATATACATATCCTATTATCCTACCCTATTTGAGCGCTGCAGATAATTGATGATGTTTTAGTTAATCATCTCCCCCCACGACTTCTTTTGTTCACCAGGTATGTCAGCCTGAAAGGGATTCTTTTCATTTAGAATGTGTGTCTTCTCCTAGGTAATTGATCACTGTGCAACCAGAACACCACCACCCCTCCCCTTGATTCCAGCAGTGCGGGAGTGTGCAACATGAATAATCAAAAAATGGTGAACTGTCTTTTGCAAGAATGCAAGCAAATGCTGGAGGAGGAGCCCTCACTTATGGTGGAAGAGCAGCCCAAGGAAAGCAAGAACCAACTCTTTGGAGGTGAGATTATTATGTTAAGTATTAGATACCAGACAGCTGACCACCTGTGCTTGCATGGTCACCAATGTGCTCCGTTCTCTAGCGGTGAAACGTCTAGAACCAAAACCGGATGTGGGTGTAGAGGCAGGCAGAGTAGAAGGCCACATTATACCATTGAATTGCTGTCAGCTTCCATTTGAAGCTTCAGTAAACATAGGTTGTAAGGAACAGTTTTCACTTGGCAAAAACAATGTTTCCAAAGATTGGTGGTGCACATACATTTAAATTACTGAAAAAATAATGATGAATCTCCTTAATGCTGCCTGTTACTTTTTTTTTTTTAATTTGCTGAAAATCATTCTCTGTCACAAACACATTTGACAAATTTCCCTATTTTGGAATTATTTAATTGCTTTTTCATTATACAGGTCATTGTTGACCTATATATTGAAAATAAAGTAGAGCAAGATGCTTTTATAGAACATTATGTGGTATTTTTATACTTTGAACAAAGCCTCATAAATGCTAATAATACGAAATGTATTTTCTATATTTTTATGTATATAAACAATTTCTGTTTATATTAGGAAATTATATAGTGTTCCATATGATATTAGTCCAGATAGCTATCCCGATATGTTAATAGAAAAATTAAATCATTTTGCAGTGCAAATTTATGCACTCGATCAAATGTAAGTCTATTTGAACTCAATGAATCTAAGGCAGAGAAACTTGCAAATGATTGATACTGGCAAGGTTTTCCAAACTCCATGCATACTTTCAGATGACTAACAATGCATTGGATTATAAAGTAGTCACCCAAGTTTTCTGCCATGTTCACTGCCCTCATATCCTTTAGAAAAATAACTTTGTTCAAATTATTTCATATCATATGCTTTCTTTCTTAATTCATTAAAAGTCTCCAAACAATCCAGTGGTGAAATCCAATTTTTTTTACTACTGGTTCTGTGGGTGTGGCTTTGTGGGCGTGGCAGAGGAAGGATATTGCAAAATCTCCATTCCCACTCCATTCTGGGGCCAGCCAGAGGTGGTATTTGCCGGTTCTCCGAACTACTGAAAATTTCCACTACCGGTTCTCCAGAACCTATCAGAACCTGCTGAATTTCACCCCCGAAACAATTACTATCTGTACCATACTTTTTCTGTTTGTAACAGGTTTTGTAACCACCTGTCCTGACACACAGATCAGAGGTTTTTCTCCACCTAGACTGATGCATCAGTAATACGTGCTATTTTATAAAACTCATTCATGATAATTTAATTTACACTTGATACATTATTTTAATATGATTGCTCATCCTGACAGGTAGTTCCTCCTCTTGTAACCATAAGTGAGACCAGAATTTCCATGGCTAAGCAAGGCAGTTATTTAAGCAACTCAAATTTACAATCTATTTTTACCATGATTGTTAAGTAAACTTGTTAAATGAATCATGCAGTTGTTAAACAAATTGTTAAGCAAATCTAGTTTCCCCCATTGACTTTACTCATTGCAAGCCAGCAAATGGCAATAAAAAAAAACCCAGGATGTCAGTACCATCATAACTACCTACTCTTTTTAATCACACGACCATAGGGATGCTTCAGCCGTCATAAGTCCAAGGACTAGTTGTAAGGCCACTTTTTTTCAGTGCCATTTTAACTGTGAACAAGGACTACCTGTATCTAATATGTATCTAATATGTTTTGCTTTGGTGACTATTTGTAGAAGTGCTGTGGACTGCATTCTGTGGGAGTGTAGATAGCCTCTTGAACTACAGTTTGTGAATTGCTGATGTATAGCTTTGATTATACAATAGTTCCTTATTGTGCACATTCATTTAAGAATATAGTTTAGCAGGCATAAATCTTTTTATGCCGTAAGGGGTGCTTTTGCTTCCTTGTCACTATTTCCTTTCAGCTGCATTACTCCTCTTCAGATGCGCTGTGCAGCTTCTAATCAGGAGGCTTCTTCTTTGCTTCTTTCTCTGTGAAATGCTACAGATCTTGGTAAACAATCGTTTTAGTTCCAGATCTGGTGGATCAATGCCTTTATAATCACCTCATTAGACAGGGCCCTCCAGGTGAACTGCTTCAGGAAGTGAAGGATCTGAGACTCTTAGGATCGATTATCCTCAGCTGAGATAAGGATAAAAATCTGCCTGAACCAGTGAAATGAGGCATATTGATAAATGTCACAATGTGTGACAGAGATTATTGCTTTAGATTCTTCAGTGATTGAAGTTGTAGAAATATTAGGCTTAAAATGCAGTTAATTAGGTCACGGCCTAATGTGATTTTCTGTATGATTAATTTAAAATTTTGTAGGTGTCCATTTCTATCCCTGGTGATAAAATCTGCATGATGACATCACAATACCGTTTAGTACTTGTATTGCAAACTTCACACAGAGGCAGTTAAGAAGCAAAGTTTACATCACAAAAGTTATAGCATGAATTTTTGGCAACTAATTAATAAAGCGTGCATCGTGGTTGTAAGAGAACAGGAATGGTGCAGCATATTTTATTATGGTGGTTTGTGAATTCAAAAGAAGGAGATGTTATTATTTTCTATGATGCTCAGATGAGGCAGAATTTAGGAGATGAAAGGGAAAAGAGAGGAAAAGATGATTTGGAAATGTATCTTTCCAGTTTGTAAATCCCTAAGCCATTAAATAATTGTTGAAATGATTAACATCCAAATTCACCTTGAGCATCAATTGTGGAAATGAAATGCAAATGCTCATTATTGTACATATTAAAACCACGATAAATAAAAGTTTGAATATATACATTGCTTTGTCTTGCCTTGTAGCAGCACTATCTTTCTTATCTTCCGTGTTCGTTTCCTTTCTATAACTTTTTCATACACTTTTCATATTTCCCCATTGCATAAGCTTATCAACAAAGAATTCTAGTGAATTTTTTTTTTTAACTGATTCATTGATTAAGAAATAACATGGTTGAGGATGGATGTAAAGCTGGATTTTCTGCTAGCTCAGTATCCTTACTACTATATATCACTGGCTCTCCTTGAGATTCTATTTATCTATCACATATAATAGCTGCAGACTTATTGCTTATCCTAATTTAATATCAGAATAGTGTCTCATGAAAAGCTGCTTTTTACCAAGAGAGCTTGGATTCATTAGATAATTGGGCTGAGATGATAATTTTTCACAATATCTCCCACTTTCTTCTAAACAACTTTTTAGCAGGATAGAAAATATAATTGTTGCGCTAGCCCCATTTATAGAACAAGAATGTTCAAACCTGGATCCAATTCATTATGATACTTGTCTGAGCTCTTAGCTTGGGATGCAAAATGTCAAACATAGTTAACGATTTTGTTGAGAATCAGTGTGGCGTAAAGGTTCAAGAAGTTGGACAAAGACTTTCAACTGTGAAAATCCACTGGGTGACTTTGAATCAGCCCAACCTACCTCACAGAATTGTTTTGTATGGTTAAAAAGAATAGAGATCTATATGAGCTGCCTTGAACTTCTGAAGGGCATAAATATATCAGATAATAATGAAATGGTCCATATTTATTTTGTATGCATAATATTGAAAGGGAGACCAATCAAGCCATACATTTGTTGCTTTAACCTTTTATATCCAAATTCATGAATTTTCTATGAGCATCCTATATCTTCCACTCCTTTCCAACTTACACTCTGTACTGATACCCATGAAACAATCCAGTCTTTCTCTTCCTGCTAAATTTCTTTCTTTAATGGCAGACAGCTCCAGTTTAGCTGCAGGGCAAAGGATGAGAGGTCACCTGATGACAGGTAGCCCCTCTCCCTGTTGGTCTGTTGCTGGAAGAAGTGGCAGCTTGTAGTTCCTTAGAGGCAATCTGGGGAAGGGAATGCTTTCAGCAAGAAAGGTATCACCTTGTAACCTTTGTGGCTGACTCACTTACCTGCCCTTTGACCCTTTCAGCTTCACTCCCTGAGGATTTGAGGACCCTCATCGAAGAGGCCAAGGAAATGAAGTGGCCCTTTGTGCCAGAAAGGTGGCAATACAAACAAGCCATAGACCTTGAAGACAAAACAAATTTGCAAGATATGATCAATGCAAGGCTGCATGAGTTACTGGTATGACACCAAGGACACCTGTCCTTGAAACCTGCACTAGCTCTTAAATTTACAGTGACCCAACAGATGGTAGCTTCCTTGTTACACCGGTGACCCTCCACCCCCACCCCCATTTTTCACTGTTGCTTCTACCCCATGACAGTTGCTAGCCTGCTTCTATTCAAGTCAATAGTTAAATTGATTCCTGTGTCATCAGAAGACATGGGGTCAGTGGTTTGATTTTGCTCACATATTGCAAGATATGTAACCTGATCTGTAGTTTAGTATGCATTTTCATGTAAGCACAGGGCTCATGCACAAGGGGACTTCCTGCAGTGAAGAGATGAAAGAAGCCACTCACTCAAGTGCATCAGGTATACTTTGGAGTGTGCAAATGAAAAACACAAATCTAACATTTTATCTGTTAGCCTGATAAATAATAGATACTCTTATTCAGCCACATGAAGGTGAGCATAAAATGATAAAAAATCAAATATGTGCCAATATGATTCTAGTTATCAAAGCAAATAGCAAGTAGATAAATCTCTTCTGAAATAATAGTTCCACAATAGTTACTTACGGCAGTGATTAAAATTGCCTAGTATTTTTCCCCTTGAGGTGAAAAAAAATCATTCTAAATTTTACCTGTTAGATAAAGATTGACATTAGTGGGCTGACCTAGCTCTATGTTGAGGGACAACAAACTTTTTTTTATTTGTTACATTATGATTATAATTTTGAAAAGTGTATTTCCATTTGAAAACTTTTTTAGACGTTTCCTTTCTTCTCAAAGCTACTAGGTGATGAGTAGCTAATTTTGAATATTTGGGAAAACAAATTTGTATATTTTCTAATTTATTATTGCATTTTTAATCCCAGTATGCTTTTGAGTTACTTTGTCCTAGGGCTTGAGGATCAGATTTTAGGATGCCAACACGTCAGTGCAAAAGAAAGCAGACTTATATTTCTTCTGCCTTACCCAAACTACAGTATTAGCTCTGAAAGATGAATTAAGCCTCCTCTTATAGAGGAAACATCTCATGCTGAAGAATGAAATCAAATCTATTCAAAGGACAACATGTGACTTAAAACTTCTGTGAGTGTGCAATTTGTATCTGTTAGGACCATTAACCAGACACATTTTCCTGCAATGGAAAAACAGCCACAATGGCAGCCATTGAAACCCAAACAAAGAGGCAGTTGCTTTAAGATGTCCCAGAAATTATTTCACATACACCCACTCAGGGTCCAAATGATGCTTTGTCTTTGAATCTGAATCACTTGAATATCCAAAATTTATCAGGCACCACAAATTGCCTGGACCAATTCTCTAATGAAACAATTCCACTTTTTGATCACTTGTGTCTTTACTACATTTTAGGCAAATGCATAGAGATAACATATTCCTATTAGACATGCTCTGTCGGATTCCAGAATCTTTTATTTGGACCCTTCCCATCCAAGGGACCCAACTGCTTACTTGCAGCTTTTCCTGCTAAATGTTGCCTTTAAAATGTGGCTAAAATTATTTGCATGGATATGAATTTCCAAGCTTTGTCCATGGGATTGTGGGCCATTAACCAGAAAAAAATGTGTTAAATGTAAGACTTCAAGTGGGTCCAAATAGAATGTTGACATCATGCAGTGCTTGCCTGAGAGTTGTAATATTTAAAGTTCGATTGAATCAGCACTAAGTCATTCTTCTTTTTCCCCTCCATAAGCAAATGGGTTTAATTTGCGTGCGTGATGTAACTTACACGCCTTGACAGAGGAGGAGGGCTCGGTTGCTGTTTTACAAATTCCTGGCACTAAGTAG
>JANHFT010004917.1:42420-53296 GCA_032467955.1 Pseudoxenodon macrops
AGTCATAGGATACAAGCAACAAGTTACAGTCCTGCAGTCGTAAGTGGGAGGAGATGGTGATAGGAATAATGAGAAGGAATAATGAGAAGGAATTCAGCAGAAGACAAAGGAGAAATGTCCTCATGAAAATAGTGGACAGTATCTATATGGAAATACTATTCATACTGTAGCTCTCTTATTTCTTTGTCAGATACTGGAAGGCATGTCTATCCAAGGATGTGTAACAGTGGAACCCTACATTCTAGGAGAATTTGTGAAGTTATCCAATAACACCAATGTAGTAAAGTTGGAGTACAAAGCCACAGAATATGGACTTGCATATGGTCATTTCTGCTACGAATTTTCCCATGGCACAGATGTGGTGGTCGATTTACAAGGTTTGTAAACATGCAGTCATCATGTGGTGAAATCTAACATTTTATTAGATCAATGGGTTATTAAAAGCTGAGGTTTGTTTTGAACAGGCATACCTTCTTCATCATGTGACTATTTAGATAATTTCAGTGGCCGTAGAATGCTAAATAATTACATGGCACGAAGATGGAAGAAGAAGAAGAAAAATATTGGCAGGTAAAAGGGAGAATGGAATGGAATTAATGTATCTCAGCAGCAGCCAAACAGCAGCAAAAACGTTAACTGATTGATTGGAAGAAGCAAGTGATTAATGTCCATTTTACTTAAGCTATAAGTAATTTTTCATAAGTAGATTCCATAAATAATTTAGATGCCATTTGTCCTTGTTTGTGAAAATAAGTCTGAAGACATTTTTCTACTAAAGTTATTATGGTGTCATGGCTGTTCAGTCAAAGGGAATCAACTGTTAGGAATCAACCCTAATTCAAAGACACTGACTATTTATTTGGTATGTTCGAATCAGTGTTGATTTCTGATAGTTTTCTTGGCAACTTTTTTGAAGTGCTTGCTGTTGCCTTCTTCCTTTTTCTGGGAAAGAGTGACTGGACCAAGATCACTCCGTTGCCTTTGTGGGGGAAAAAGAATTAAAACTCATAAAAATCCCAGTTTCTAGCCTTGAAGTCCTCTGCCCTTTGATCCAGTTGCAGAACCAATATTTACTGCTGAAATATTTTAGGAACGTAGAATCAAAAGAGCCTATAATTCTACTTCCGCTGTACTTCGTGCTTTGAAACTGTTTTTAATTGTTACATTGTCAACAAATACGCCTTTAATGCTAAGGGACTAAGATAGATCTAGATTCAAATCCATCTTTAACCATGGAAACCTGCTTGGTGATTAGGCTAGCTACTCTTTCTTGGTGCAACTCACTTCACAAGGTGGATGACAGGGAAAATTGGATAAAGAAGTACTATGTATACTACCAAATGGAATATAAATCTAATAAATAAGGGATTGCAACTTTTAATCAGTGGAAACATTTTCAAAGCTGCACAGTCACAAGTCAACATGTGTGAGTTGGGTGACTACATACATTTGTTTAATAAATACAATATTTTTTGTGCATTTTCACTATTATGTTTGCTTGGAGTAGGAGAGTTTATATAATGCTTACATTAAGAAAATGACTTTTATTTGTTTGTTTTTTCCCTTTGGACAGGCTGGGTGACTGATAATGGAAAAGGCCTCATTTATCTTACTGATCCCCAGATCCATTCTGTCTCTAAGAAAGAAACACCAGGCCTCACAAACTTTGGAAAGAAAGGAATCTACTATTTCTTCAATAATCAGCATACAGAATGCAATGAAATCTGCTCCCGTCTTTCATTGACAAGACCGTCAATAGAGAAACCAAAGTGATATTACATGATCCTTGCCCCTTTACCCAAGAGTCCCTGTTGTGACTTTTCAACAAACATCTTTTCCTATATATATATATATATTTAATATCTGCACTATAATATCCAATTAAAGTGGGTTATGTATGTTCTGATATCAAAAGCTCATTCTGTAATAAGGCAGAGATGTTGCTCATAAGGAGAGACCTTGCATTTAGTTGCTTCTTTTGTCTCTTACTCTTTGTACAACTGCAGTGTTGTATGCACAGAAGTGTTGTTCTAAGTACAGAAATAGCTCTGTCCCTCAGCATCATACAAATTACTTATCGAAAGTTGGTACTGATAGAAGGCAGCCTATAAACCACTTTACCCTATCTGGAAACGATTATTAATGCAGCTGAGCAAAGCTAAATACAGTGGAACCTTGGTTCACAAACGCCTCAGTCCACAACCAAATCGGTTCACGAACAAAAAAGTCAACTAAAAGTTTGCTTCTTGTCACAAACATATTTTTGGTTCATGATCAAACACAGCCACGCCAATTTTCCCTGCTGCAACAATTTTCCCTTAGGCGCCTTTTTTTGTGTGTGCCCGCGCATGCGCAATCAGTCTTCCGTTCACAACCAAATCAGAGGCTGACGGAAGTCCTGGAACGGATTCCACTGTAGGCTTGGTAAAACGCTCAGCTCAGCCAGCACTCATGTTCTTTATGTCATGCATTTTAAGTACATTTTCTTCCAAAAGGCTGCATTTCTCCCTTGTATTAATACTGCAACACAAATCAACTAGCTGACCACTATTAAATTCATTAGTCAGCAGACTTCAACAACTGCTTAGATTTATATATTAAGTGGGAGGCCTGCTTAGAACTTGAGCCATGGACCCTGATTCATTTTCAACTTATTATCCAGGGACCAACAAGGAGCACATAATAGTTGCCCACATGTTAAAAACAATACCTCATATTATAATCATGAAATCAAGGTGATCCAAAAAAATTCACAAGGAAGAAGGAAACTTTTTTTTCCAGTTGTGATAATCATGGATGTCATAGGTCATGGTCTAATTATCCTGTATCCTGATGTTTCTTCATCAAGTGTCTGGCATCTTCAGAGGTACAAATTATATACTTCTTGAAAGCTAACAAATCAAAACAAAAATAACTTCATAAAAACCTAAACACCACCAATTCCAACCTAAAACATTGAAGCAAAAATAAATAAATTAAAAGCAATTAAAAAGCCCTATATTTAACTCCTTTAAAAGTCAGTGTGGCAAAAAATCTGCAATATTATCTTTAATTCCAATCCCACATTTGTGACAGAGAAGGATGCATTCCATAAAACTGGTCTTAATTTATTCAATAGTGTTTATTAAAGAACGTACAGTTCTAGACCAAACCTTAAAATAAAACGTTGAACTAAAAAAAATCAATGCATAAAAATGTTAATTAATAATTCAAAATAAAAATATAATTGTGGAAAGATCTTGGCTCTAAGTAGCTTGTATGTGTTTAACGTGTAATTTTAAATATTAGAATTATTAAATTGCTAAATGATGCAAAGCTACTATACGAGCAGGAATAAATGGAGATTCTCCCAAAACAAATGAAAGCATAAATGTCCTGGGGTGCAACTACCTAAAATCATTTTGAAATGCATTGGGAGGCTAGGTGCACAATAAAATCCATCTTTTTTCTTTCAACATTCTTTGCAGCCACTGAGCCTTAACTTTCTGTGCTAGTTTCCAAATCTTAATTTTAAAGCTCAGAGCTGTTTTCCCAGAGCTATTCCTGAATCAAATGGTCCCTCATTCTGTTACGTTGGCCAATGATATTGCCATTGATCCTGGAACAGAGGGTGTTGCTCAAAGGCATATCACATATTCAGGCTGCTTCTGGTTTGACACTCATCCTCTTTGAATGTTTTGTAGCATGTATGCTGTTCTTGCACTGGGTAAAAGCAGCTGTTACCTTTTATTCTATCATCTATCTTTCTGTTTATGAAGCAATCTTTTGTGTTTTTTGATCAAAGCTTATAATTCATGGATGTGACCTTCCTGGACTTTTGTCATCTACCACCTGGAGGACTTTAAAAAGAAGCAATAAAGGAAATTACATCGTTTCATTTCCTAAATATTCATATGGGAATATTTTTATCCCCATATGAACAGTACGATAACAGTAGTACATATTTTCCTGCCCAAAATCCATTAGCTGTTATATGGTTCCCCTTCGTTTTTTAAGGTTGGTGGTGGAGAATGTCTACATGACTGTGGTTCTCAACCCTTTTTCCCCTTTAAAAGTAGTAATTACTTTTGTAGCTTTCCCAATGTTAAACAATGGTGGGATCTCAGCTATAGAGCAGGCATCTGTTTTGTACCACCCTGTGTGATATGGATTTCTTTTAGTGCACCATTTCACATGACCCTGGAATCCCTTACAAAATGTTAGTTGATAATATTTCAGACTGAGCATGCTTAGATCAGCGGTTGGCTGGTTGTTTCATCACACACCCATTTATTTAAAAAACAAAATTAGAATTTCATTTAGATGGGCGGTGCCTGGTTTGATATGGATGTACATTAAAATAGTGATGCTCACAAGGCAGAATTTTGGGGCAGACCTCTTAAGGCCCAATTAAACAGGAAGATTTCCACCAGGATCAATTTAACATATTTAGATGATGTAGTATACTTTTCTACCCAAAGAACATAAAGATATGAAATCTTTTAAGTTCTGAGTCTTAACTGCACAACTAAGAATAAGGCAAGATGTAGACTTAAAATGGCACTGATGAGCGGAAGAATATAGTTATTTTTCACAGGTGGATGGAAGAGAAAAGTTAAAGTGAGAAGTTAAAGAGAAAGTAATACGGTTAATGAAATTTTAAAATGCTCAAGGGATAGTATGGAAATTTAAAAAGCAAAAGAATGAAATTGGAGTCAAACCTGGAAAGCAGCTAAAGAAACCAGGGCTGTTGGATCGGAAAAAGTCAAGAGTGGATGGCAGAGTTCAGTGAGGTTGGCAGGGGAATTCAGGGTCCGTGCCTAATTTCCATGGCTGAGAGGCAAGACAAGCAAAGCAGAGAGGAGCAGAAGCAACTTCTGGATTACTGGCTTCTCCGGTGATGCTCTGCAGAAGAACATCTTCTGCAATGGAGATAGCATCTGCTGTTTGGAATAAGAAGTTTCAGGAAAAAAGATAACACTGGCTTCATTGATCAGGCATATCCACAGACAAGAACAAGCTAAGTTTGTTATTGATCTATTGTCCTCTGTTGCAAGAAATATAAAGAGGACCTGGGACACTCACTGGTCAAAAGGGCCGAGCAGAGATTATACTACCTGAGACTTCTCAGGAGACAACAACTGAATGAAAAGCTGCTGGTGGCCTTCTAGCGCTGCACCATAGAGTGTATCTTAACTTACTGCACCTGTGTATGGTTTGCCAATTGCACAGTGGCAGATAGGACACCACTCCAGAGGGTCAACATCATTGCCCAGAGGATCATTGGTTGCCCTCTCCCCTCTTTGGAAGATCTTTATAGCTCCCACTGCCTTAAGAAAGTTCAAAACATTCCTAAAAATCCATCTCATCCTGGCCACTCTTTTTTTGAACTATTACCATCTGGCAGACGGTACAGGATAATAAAAACAAGGCTGAAAAACAGCTTCTCTCCCAGGGCAATAAGCATATTGAATTCTACGGTATAGTGCAATATCGGGTTTTCAATTTCAATTATACTGTAAAGGATGTATGTTTGTGTTTTTATTTTTATAGTTATAGTGTACACTGATGATGGCATTTAATTTCATTGTACCATGAAATTAAACCAAACTAAGTATATTTACTGGAGGCTGCGGCTCTTGGGTAATGGGGAACTTCAACTTGCCATCCTGGTTATGATGGCAGCCCAGCAATTCACAACCAAATGATGTCCCAGTTATATTGGACCTAACACATATAGGTGTCAATCCATGTTGTTGCAAATGAACTTCTTATAGGGCACAATTCAGTAACTATCCCACTCATCGTTCTCTGAATCTGAATTCTGGTACTTGTTAAATATCAGGTATATTGGCTTAGTTCTAGGCTTTCCACATTACGTGTTACAACTCAGTATTATGTGCCAAGCCTGTCATTCCCTTGCATAGTGTTTTACATGCAGAGTACACCTATATATTTGTTGTAAATGATCTATGGTAGAGATCATTTATAATTCCCTTGCTATTTAAGTAGAAAACAGGAATAGTTTCTGAACGCAGCAGCTTTTAACAAACTTCCATGAGCTATTTTTTATGCAGGTATGGTGATGGTACCTTTTTAAAAGATGTATGAACATCTGTGTTGTTTTGAGATAGATCAGGAACATCTCATCAAACAATTCATGATTTCCACAAAGTTTAGCTTAAGGAAGAGGAAATGGCTTTTGTGTGTCAAACTAAGAGAGTGTTCAGATTTTTGTACGGCGGCTTCTTTTATCCACCTTTTGTCACCTATATGATGCTTGTGCTGCATTGTTTGAGTACATAAATGTTCTGTCAAGGTCCAGAGCTAGAGACGAAATTAGGTAGTAAGAGTAAAAAGCGGGAGAGAGAGAGAGGAGGAGAAAATTAAATCTCTTTTAAATCTCTGTGCAAAATCTTCAGTGTTGGGATTTTTGCAGCTGCACAAGAAGAAAATGCATTCAAAGATATAATGCCGGTGTGAATAATCCTTTTCTGGAGTCTTGCTCGCAGACTGCTCAAGCTTTGTAAGGTGAACTTGAACTGGGTCATCAGTCTTGCTTTGGTTCCCATCACCCGAGGGCATTCAGCATCTTGACTGTGTTAAAAAGAGAGCAAACAATCCATCAGCGATCCCAGAGCTACTTTCTCAAAGAAAAGGAAAATCAGCATGTGACAGTACATTTGGCTGTGGGGTTTTGCAGATTAAAAGGATACATGACAGCTCACGTGTTCCTAGGAAGATTAGGCCAGTTCTTGTTCACAACTAAGAAAGACAGACAGCTATCTACTCTCAAACAAAACTTAACCAAGGGACCAGCACTCTCTTATCAAGAGACCAGGGAACTGCGCCACCTACGGTCCGATCTAAGCATAGTACACAAAATTGTCTGCTACAACGTCTTACCTATCAGCGACTTCTTCAGCCTCAACCCCAATAATACACAGGCAAACAATCAATGCAAACTCAAGGTAAGCCGCTCCAAACTCGATTGCAGAAAATACGACTTCAGCAACAGAGTGGTCAACACTTGGAATGCTCTACCCGACTCTGTTGTTGCATCCTCAAACCCTCACAGCTTCAATCTCAAACTGTCTACCATGGACCTCACCCCACGGTGTGTTCCTAGTCCTGCATCCTGGGACAATTGAAGGATTCTGGGTGAGTATTAGACAGTGGTATCATCCCTGCCATCTTCTTACAACCTTTTGTCTGTAATAGGGTATGAATTAGGGATTCCTGCTTGAGCAGGGGGTTGGACTAGAAGACCTCCAAAGTCCCTTCCAACTCTGTTATTCTGTTATTCACTTTTTTATGCAGAACCTTCCCAATTTAAAATTTTAAAACTCTTTTCTTTTAAAGACTTAATTTCCAGTTCATCATCCTATTTCTTTAGGCTTATTTCTTTAGACCTAGTATCAGTCTTCTGAATCCTTCTTAAAATATGTTACCCAGAACTACATTTGGACAAAGTTGTAACTGAAATCAGTAGTGCATTTTTTTAGAAGAAATGGACTTTTAAGCCAAATAAAATTATTTTGCAGCAAGAGATCAGCAACAGATATAATATAACCAGATAAAACCAATTAAGAAAAAATAAAAATGATTGTCAAGTTGTTAACCTTGGAAATACTGAATAGAAAAATAAGAGAGGATAAAGGAATTAAGGGAATGAAAATTAAGACAGAAGACTATAAATTGCAAGCCTTTGTAGATGATTTGGTGTTAATTATGGAGGACCCAATAGAAACAGGTTTAAAAGTTTTAGAACAAATAGAACAATATGGAGAGATTGCTGGATTGAAAATGAATAGAGAAAAAATGAAAATGATAGTGAAAAATATGACAGAGAAACAAAAGAGAAAAGTGGAGGAGAAGTTGGGCATCCAGATTGTAAAAAACATTAAATATTTGGGTATATACTTAACATCAAGATGTACAACAATAAAATAAGATAATTACTATAAGTTGAGATCTCAAATTGAAACAGACTTAGAGAAATGGAAAAAATCTGCATGTGTCATTAATGGGGAGAATAGCCTTAATTAAAATGAATATATTACCAAAGATATTATATTTATTCCAAACAGTACCTATTAAATTAGAGGAAAGTTTTTTTGAAACTTTGAACAAGACAATAGGGAAATTCATTTGGCAAGGGAGAAAGGCAAGGATTAAAATGAAATTGCTACAGGATATAAGACTAAGAGGTGGATTCGGGGTACCTAATTGGGATATATATTATCAAGCAGCAGCGTTAACATGGTTAAAAGAATGGATTTTACTGAGAAATGTGAGGTTATTGACTCTGGAGGGACATGACCTACAGCTGGGCTAGCATGCTTTTTTGTGGTATGGAAAAAATAGAATACATCAATATTTTCAGAAACATTATATAAGAAATAGCTTATTAACAGTGTGGGGAAAAGTAAAAGAGAAACATTATATGGGGATTCCAATGTGGCTTTCAACAATGGAAGCACTTATACACCCAAATATAATAAATTTAAGGAATATTATTAGATATAAAGATATCTTAACAGAAAAGGGAGAACTGAAACCAAAGCAAGAGATAGAAAAACAGGAATTAGAATAGACTGGTATACACATTTGCAAATACAATCAAGGTATGAAAAAGAAAAAAAACCAGTATGGTTTTAATTTGGGATGCATGGAACTGGATGAAATCAGGTGGTAATCTCGAAGAATGGTATTTCAAACAACTAGATTATCCAAACTAGTCATTAGTTGTGGACCAGGATATAATGGATTTTGAAGAACCTGTGTCCAATTCCATCTTACAAGGTAGCCCCTCTAATTTGACAGTTGTTGTTTTTTGTTACGGCTGGATGAGGCATGGCTTACAGACACCTCAGCTGGGCGTTCTCTTGGGAGATTGAGAAGCAATCTTCCCTTGGCTTGTTGAAGGTATTGAATCTTCTGGCAGGATTCTGGACTCTGGCTGGGTAGACATGCAGACTTTGGCCAAATGTCCCTTCTTACCGCATTGGCGACAGATGGCAGTTCTGAAGTGGCAAATAGACCTAAGGTGATTTTCGCTGCAGCTGAGGCAAGGAATTAGCTGCGGCTTTTTTTTTCTGTGTTCCGTTTGCCTCTCTGGAACGTCTTGAGGCAGCTCACGTCATCTTCATCATCTGTCTGGTCATCTGAGACAGCATTGTCGTGATGGACGGCCATGGTTTTGTCAGCAGCGATCGTCGCCAAGGTCCAGTGCATCTCAGCCGTTGAACTTTCCAACATTTCAGATGCACACGCTTCTTCAATGGCAGAATGCAGGCTAATGTCTTTCCTGGCTAGGAGGCAACATTGCAGCTGCAAGTCCCTCACCCCCACAAATTAGCTGCTCTAATAGGGAGTCATCTAGGTCATGGAATTCACAGTGTATGGTGGCCGCTCTGAGGGAAGCCATATATCGATTAATGGATTACCCCTCTTTCTGAATCCTCTGCCGAAATGCAAAGCACCATGAAATGCAGGAAGGAGCTGGAGAGTAATGGCCCTGCAGCTTGCCAAGTAGAATGTCCCATAGCACCATGTAGACAGGCTGGGGCAACTAGAGCCCTAGCCGTGGTGAAAACATGTGGGCCACAAGAGTTCAGGAAATGGGCTCGCTTTCTGTCACTGGACAGCTCCGTGTAATCATTGCCCTTGAGGAAGCATTCAAAATGCTCCACATACACGTCCCAGGTCTCTGTTGCTGATTCGAAAGGTACAAACATTGCCAGTGCAGCCATCCTCAAAAGGACAGTCAGTTAAGGACTGAGTCACTTAACTGGCAGGAAGAGATCGCCTTGAACAAGGCGGTGTCAGCTCGATTTGAAGTGACCAGCTCTCTCCGTCTCCTCAGAATCCCATCCTCATCACCAGTGTTCTAACTTGGGAGAATGATGGTGGGCACAAACTGAGGCGAGACGGTAATGAAGTAAATCCCTTTATTAGGGTAACAGCTGTGAACTAAAGAGAGTGTGGAAATGGCAACAACTTTTTGCTCAGCTGCTATTTATATAGCGGTTGTCAAAACGGTCAGCCAATGGTGAGGCAGAATGGTTCCCACTGGCTGAGCTGTCAGATCCCAACCAATGGGTGGTGCTTCCGGGTTGCTAGGCAAACTAGCCGGCACAGATATGCAGCAATGGCAATCCTTGTAGCCTGAAACAACTGATCGTGGGGAGGCCGATCCAACCGACAATCAGCTGCTTGTGCTAATCAGCAAGGAGGCAAATTGCTGGGAGGCAGAGGCAGATGCAGATTTTTTTTTCTTGTTTTCCTCCCCAAAAGCTAGATACATCTTATATTCCAAAAGATATGGTATGTTTATTTTTTTTCTACACCCTGAGTGGAGCTATGCAGAAAGTGCTGGGATATAGCCCAGAAGCAAATATGCCACCCCTTATTCATGTTGTTTTTGTTAAAAACCCCAGTAAGGCTCATTGATGCAACAAGAATAAAATATTCTCAGATAAACCATTTGAAATATTCACCATGTGACGGTGAGTGCACACCTACAGACATTCACACATGTACTTCCAATAAAAACAAATTTCCCCCAAAATTTAGAAATAGAAGTGTAAGGAGAAGGAGACAGCCAAATAGTGAGACATTTATTAAGCTCTTACCTACCCACCTCCCAGAAATACCTCACAAAAAGAGTGAGTGATGAGGGCAAACTGACCTAGAATTAGCATCTGGCCAACAGAGGCCTACTACTACTTGCTGGAGCTTCCTATATTTACTGCTTTTTGTTTAAAACACTTTCTTTTGAATCAAACAAACACCATTTTGTTTTTGTAGATACAATATTTATTATTATTTATTTATTTATTTATTAAATTTTTATACCGCCCTTCTCTCGAAAGACTCAGGGCGGTGTACAGCC
>JANHFT010004917.1:53396-63466 GCA_032467955.1 Pseudoxenodon macrops
AAACTCAGGTGCGTCTTATACTCAGGTGCGTCTTATACTCCGAAAAATACGGTGCATTGATTATGTTCACACATTCAGCTAAGCTGAAACTGAAAGGCATTTCCACTCTGTGAAACTCTCCTGGTTTTAGCTTCATGCGTCTTGGCCTTCATGAAAATGGTAAAGAGCTCCCCGCTCCATCTTGCATGGGAAAAGGTTTGTTATAAACTGAAAGTGGTTTCATGAGGATGTGACATCTTTAAATTTTTATTGTTATATGCATCTATTTTATGCTGACATTATCATAATTTTAGTAACTTCAGAAATGAGTAGCATACAAGTAAAAGGGGGGGGGAGGGGGGAGGAAAGGAAGGAAGGAAGGAAGGAAGGAAGGAAGGAAGGAAGGAAGGATAAATGTTTGAAAATTTTCCCTTATCAGAGCTTCTTTGACAAGTTACATCTTTGTATATCTTTTTATCTGCCATGCTTGTAGTTTCCATTGGCTTCTGCCTAATAAATCTCACACTACCTTGATTCTGGGTATCATGTCAAGTAATAGTTCAGATAACACCCATCACCTCCAAACAAAGCTTCTCTTCTTACTTCCTTACACATATTTAGAAGAGTAACTTATGAAATACGGTAAGTCCTCATTTCAGCAACAGCTTTCTTGTCTATATCATGGATAGTCTCAATCTGACTTTCAGGATAATTTACTTAGAGTGGTTACAATACTCACAGATTACCTTACAATTGCTCCTACAATATTTCTGGATCATTAAAAAAAATTGCAGCAATGCATGCCAATATGGGGAATTGGACAAGAGTGATTTATTTTGAAATGTAGTTAATTTATTATGAAATGTATTTGTTGTCCATCTCATATTCAACGACTGGCTGCTTACAACATAAAAATTGTAAAGAGTTGAAAAATAATTTAAACCATAATTTAAATGCCCAAAGACACCTGGAGTAATAGGGCAAATCTTGAAATCTTCAGCCACTCTTTCAAGTCCAGCCTGTGAGATAATATTCAAATTGGATGACTGTTTTTTTAAAAACAAACACAAACCCAGAAAGGAAAATAAAAGCCACCTAGGATTAATTGTCAGTGAAAAATGGAATTTCAGACATATTCTTATTCAGACAGTTCCTGCCAACCTGAGAGGCAGTTAAAGACACCACAAATCAGTTTTTGCTTGGGAAAGATATGGAGAAACAGAGAATAAGAGTAATGTTTGGATCTGCTTATGCGTTTTAAAGGGCAAAGCTTAAAGAGTATTCTTTGGCTTTGAATTTCTTGATTGGGCAGAATTCTCTACGTTATTGTCCATATTTAAGAAAATACGATTACGGGACACAGTTCTGTTCTGCCCTTCAACGGTGTGATTGTGTTGCTGAGCGCAGCTGTTCTGAGCTGCTTGCCACCAAATCAAAATCTCCCCAATAAGGCTCTGGTGACGCTTGCCTAGAAAACAGAGGCTTAGCTTCCATTTAACTGTCAGCCTTGCTCCTGGCTCCGTTTTATTCCTTCACGCTGAGTTTATCTGATTACTTCAGTCAAGTGAAACAGAAGGCCAGTTGACACTGTCAAGTCAAGCTTCAGTCAAAATGTGTGGCAGACGATCATCAAGTATTTCACGAAGAGGCAGAAATAAGCTTCTGAGGAACACCAAGATAGTCTGAATAGAGCTGGTGCCATACACGTTTCTGTCATGCAAACAAATGCAGAGAAAGTGTTGATGGTGCACTAGCCCCCACGATTAGCCTGAATTCTGCAGGCAACGTCTTTCTAAAGATTTCCATAGTTTAGTCCAAAGTATGTTTACTTGGAATTAAGTCCCTCTATGCTAAATAGGATTGACTCTCTACTAAGTATGTGTTTAGGTTGCAGCCCCAGGGTTCAAGCTTACAAACCAAGGATGTGCAAATGTTTTCAAGATAAGATCACATTAGCTTTCTGGTTGCCGTGTTGGGGGAGGGGTGTTAGGGTCAAAATTGGATGGGGCCCGAATTAAAAGGATCGAAACATCAAGTTGCAAAAGTTTTTTCTGAATTTTTTATGGGGGGAAAACAGCAATCTTCTCTTTGAAAAGGCTTCTTTTTCATGTTTTGTGTGTTTATTATTATATTAAAGTATTCTGGGGAAAAGAAACACAATCATACATATCGGAACAACATCAATTAATTATGTAATTTGAGATATACTTTTTCAGAAGGTGGTTGAAAGTGTTTATACACTATGAAAGAAGTACCATGATGTTGCTGGTCAAGAAATGACTGATGGATTGGCATATTAATCTGTACTAATTCCTCTGATCGACTGCAAACAACTATAGCCTAATAAAGAGTTATACTGGATGACTTGGGCAGCATGGTAAATCTTGGTTAGAAGATATCAGCTAAGAAATTTCTGATGGAGAAAAATAGTGCATTGAGTTCCTGTGGCACAACTATTCAAGCCACACTTGTCTCTGTGTGCATGTGCAGCATCTTAAAACTTATAGTAAAAACTATAATATGGCCGATACCATCTTTTCTAAAGCCCACCTCACCTTTGGTCTCAAGAATCAAAGAATGACATCATCGGAGTGAATACATGCCATTTCTTCAGGCATAACTTTAAGACCATTACACTGCTGTTTATCCTTTTACAAAGTTATGTAAAATTAATGATAAACCACGCTTGATGAACATATCAATTCAAATAATTAGGATTTAAAGGGATGACTAACTGAACCATATGTGGTTTAACGTAATGCACTAGAAATCCTAGAACTGTGTGGAAGAGAGATGGATTGTAAATATTTTAAATTAATGATTAACTGATGACCCATCATCTCTGGATTGTGTACAGGCCCCCCAAAGGGCTTCCATCAGAGGCTCCAAAGATTACACCATCAAAATTCAATGACAATTTTCTGATTTTCAAAAGTATGAAAAGTATGGTGTCTTTGTAGGGGAGGGAAGCAAAAATCCAAACAAAATCCATATTATTGCATCAGAATCACGAGGTTTTAAAGTCAGTGTAGTTTTGTTCTTCTCAGCATACGTTTTAGTAGTTTGAGTGGTGTGTGGTGGTAAAACAGCTTTTCCCAACCTGATTTTTCCAGACACATTGGACAAAAACTGGCCAAAATGTTTCTTGCCAGCTAGGAATTTTCACTGTAGGTACCACCATAATTAGAGATTGCCAGGGTGGCTAAAGCTATCATATATGGGCTGAAAAAATAATCATATCAACAGATAAAAGTAAAGAGTTACAGTACCTAAAATTCCAAACTCTTTATTCTCATCTAGTTGTCCCATGGATTTTGGCAGCCTTAGTACTAAGCACCTCAGGTGCTTTGAATAATAGGTCAACCCCCTTTTCCCTGTGAGAACCCTTGAAGATACTGGAAGACTACTATCATGATATCCCTAGTTCTCTTTGTTAGACGATATACCTACTTCCCTCAACTGTTCATCATACACTTTAGCATGCGGTCTCACACTAGTGCAATATAAAATGGCACTATCATTTTTCATGATCTGAATACTACCTCTCCGTTGATGCAGCCTAAAACTGCACTGTCTTTTTTGGCAGCTACAGTACATTGTTGGCTCATACTTGACTTGGGGTTCACTAGGACATCTAGTTCTCTCTCACAGTTACTATTGTTGAGCCAGGCAGTAATTCGATTGCTACCTATTCTATATCTGAGCATTTGGTTTTTCTTGCCTAGATGAAGGACCTTACGTTTTTCACCACTGAATTGCATTTTGCTGGATAGGGCCCTGTGTTCAAGCCTGTCCAAAATAACAACTGTCAAGAAATCTGTCAAGAAAAATATATATATTTCTTCCATTTCAACCTGCAGAATGCTGAGATCCAAAGTCATCTTGCTTACCTCCACCACATCCATAGTAGAGGTGGGTTACTGCCAGTTTGGTTTGGTTTGGTTCGGTTCTATAGAACCGTTAGCGGAGATTTGCCTCTGCTCGATGAACCAGCAACAACAGCCGAATGGCCACACTCCTGCGCCGGTTCTCCCAGAGGAAATCGGTCCTCCTGGTGGAAATTGCCTCGAAAATAACCCTCTGTGCATGCGATGGGGGCGCGTGCACAGCACGCATGTGCAAAACACGCACTTCCATTGCAACCAGAAGCGGTAGGAAAAGTAAGTAGAACCCACTCCTGATCCATACCAGCTCTTTCCAACATAAGGGAATTCCCAATCCTCAAAACAATATATCCTCTGACACTTTAGCCATTGTCCTGCAAACCATATAATTATTTCCTAAGTGACAATGTTACACTTTAAAGAACAATAACTGGAGTGGAAACCACCTACATTGCTTTTAAATTTTCATATGTATCAATAGACACTTTTTACAAAGGTTATATTCTCTCCTATTTTTGAAGCTTCATTGATTTTCTTTTCAATGGTCACGCAACTTTAAAAAAGCAAAGAATTTCGATCCCCCGGAGACTTTGATGTTTGGCTTCTTGTATTTAATTTTATGTTGTGGTCAATGGCAGAAAATTAAGGGAGGAACAGCTGATCATCCACCATAATAATCCATGTAGCTTCTCCTTTTGTTGTAAGACATTCATCCAGAAGAGGCAGGGAAAATATCTTTGTTTAAGATTACACAGTCAAATTATGGTTGTGTGTCAGGAACACTCTTTTTTTAATTATGGTGCTATGCTCTGAGAAATGTGCATTATCCCAAAGAAAGCAAACACGGGGCTCTTGGGGTTAGCCTTTGTCACACTGGCACTAGGTTTGGCTTCTCAAAGCTATTCTTATGCCAAGGAGGGCAATAAACCCCCTTGAGAGACATAGAACTGCCAGTTGAGCATTGATAGTATAGCGATGCTTTTATACTAAAAGCACAATACACACGGGGATCATAAAGATGTTTTCAGGGAAGATGACCTTTTTGTCAGGAGAAATTAAGCTTTTATGGCAAAGAGCTGCTATGGAAACAAGCAGCTTTTACTTATTTTGGGTGGACAGTTGTCCATTTGTTGTCTTGTTTACACAGCACATCACACAGCACAGCATTAACATTCTTGTGGGACCCAACTGCTCCAACTTGATAAAGGTAGACTTGCTACATTTAAAGAAATTGATTTATTTGATTTCTAATGCTGCCCATCTCAACAAATGGCTCTAATTAAGACATGATTAAGCAGATTTTTAAAAAAGATTATTGTGCTGTGCTGGCCAGGAAATCAGAAAAAGGACTTTTGCAAATCTTCATTTGATGAAATGAAAAACTATGCCACAATAAACTTTGCTAAATGCTAATGGATTCTTTCTCATTTTGTTGGTAAACCAAATGTATATACAGATTAAAAGAATGTCATGAATGATTGTGCTCTCTCTCTCTCTCTCTCTCTCTCTCTCTCTCTCTCTGTGTGTGTGTATATATATATATATATGCAAAATGAAGCTGACAGTGCTCTTCTATTACTGGGGTCTGATTAGGGGGGGAGGTAAAAAAAAAAACCTCTGACATCTGTTTATCCCCTGCAGCCAAGCTTGTATTCAGAATACAGTAATTGATTCTCAGCAGTCACTTGGGAGTTTATACCGACTCACTTTTTCCACACCGCGCCACGCAGGTAGCTCGGCAGCTAATTCCGAATGTACATCGGCATCGTTATCTCCTGGTGAACTGTGACCCAAAACACTTTGGAGGCTCAGATGAAAGTGCTTCCTCAACCCTCCAGTGCTGAGGGGGATCCAGGATTCCTCAGCCTGGTAATTCACACAGGACGCCCAATCAGAAACATCCCCTTTGAAGCCCTCCTCAGCTGGGGAGGCCATGAATCATTCATAAGTTCCCTTTCTGCAACCAGACGAAAGGCAAAGACGAGCAAAGCTCGCCTGTATTATTCAGGACGGCATCCTCAATGAGCCTCCCCGTGTTCAGCAAATTGCTACAACGGTTTTCTGCTTAGTCCTCACCTGTACACAGCCACAGCCTTTTGTGTACCAGCCTCTCCTTTCTCCATCCCCGCCTCCGGCGTGTTTTAACAGAAAGAGGCTAATTGTTCAGAAGGGCATTAAGCTTTGTTTCAAATACGAGGAGGAGGAAATTAGCTGCCGTCGGAACTGGAGGAGACAGTGGGTGGCAGGGCACAGGTCTCTCTGACTCTAAGCAACACTAGACATCTTTGCTTTGAAATGTTGGGGGTCACGTAACGACCCGGCGGGTACCGAAAATTTTCCATTTTAAAAACCAAAGATGGGCAGCGATAGATGAGGCTTTCCAGTGATTGTTTGATTTTCTTTTTTCCCCCACCGACTAATACTTGACGGTTATGATGAAGCATTGGATATCCTGCGATCCAGTGGTCGGTGGCAACATTTTATTTATTTATTTTCACATTTAAAGTCCTTATTAATGATGAAAATGATACCCCCTCAAAGCAGATTGTAAGATGAAAACAGAGGCGTAATCGTAGGCTAGACAAAGAGTAAATCGAATCAGCTAATAGATAGAATAGAATTCTTTATTGGCCAAGTGTGATTGGACACACAAGGAATCTGTCTTTGGTGCATATTATGCTCTCAGTGTACATAAAAAGACAAGAGACATTTGTCAAGAATGATAAGGTGCAACACGTAATGATAGTCACAGGGTCCAAATAAGCAATCAGGAAACAATATCAATAAGAAGTCATAGGATACAAGCAACAAGTTACAGTCCTGCAGTCGTAAGTGGGAGGAGATGGGTGATAGGAACAATGAGAAGTCTAATAGTAACAGTAATGCAGTCTTAGCAAGTAGTTTGACAGTGGTGAGGGAATGTGAATATTGAAGGAAAGAAGAGAACTCCACTGTGGAACACAGCCTATCTAAAATCCTTCACAGCAATAATGAGGGTATGTTTCATTGTTACCTTTTCCTTCTAGAAGGTAATCCTCATTTAATGACTACTCATTCAGCGAGTGTTTAAAGTTATGGCCGTGCTGAATGGGTGGCATTTATGATTGGTCCTTATGATGCCCACAGTTTAACATCTCTGAGTTCACATGATTGTAATAGTTGCACTTAGCAACTGACTCTCATTTATGAAGCTTACAGCATCCCATGATTACATGATCACCATTTGTGACCTACCCACAAGCAAGGTCAATGGAAAACCAACAGGGAAAGTTGTAAATTGCTTTGGTAAAATTTGCACTCTTCCCCAATCTGGTGGCATCCACTCCTGGTCTGGGTATGTGTCTTACACAACCTGTAAGAGAAGAGCTGGTAGAGTTGGAGGGTGAAGCTAAGCATGTCATGAGCTTAGAATCATTGCTTTCCCACGAGCACTTGAAGTTCAACTCTTCCTGAATTCCATTGACCTTATCTAGTGCCAATTTAGCACTGAACTTCAGCTGACTAAATTCTTCTGCATAGGCGTGAGTAAATTTCCCATGCTGTAACCTTAAGTATTGTGTTTTCTGATGAGATCGGTCTATCAGGGCAACCTGCTCTACCCAACTATGGGACTGCAGTGATGATATCCTATTTTTTTTTACTACCGATTCTGTGGGCATGGTGTGGCTTTGTGGGCATGGCAGGGGAAGGATACTGCAAAATCTCCATTCCCACCCCACTCTGGGGCCAGCTAGAGGTGGTATTTGCCGGTTCTCCAAATTACTCAAAATTTCCACTACCGGTTCTCCAGAACCTGTAAGAACCTGCTAGATTTCACCCCTGCCTCTATGTCACTTCACCTATCTAATCTCATAGGGTCACTGTAAGGTAAAAGGAAGTGAGATCTACATGTAAACCTCCCAGAGATTCAAGAGGAAAAGTGGGATATAAATCTGATAAATAAATAAAAAGATGTGCTATGGTGCAGAGGTTGGAGTAGGATGGTCTCACAAACAATGTGGAATCCTTTCCCACAATGTTTATTTTCCTCTATGGAGGAGTCACATCCATCTCAGCCTTGTAGAAGATGCTAACATTCCTTTAGATATTTACCGTGTTAAGTTACTGGTGTATTTTTACAGCAGTCTGGTATAGCCAAGTTGTTTCCTCAGCAGCTGAAACAAGTGATGTTGAGAAAAGTCAGACCTAGCCATATCCTTTTGTACTGAAAGGCAAGAGGCTTAATAAAAAAGGAATAAAGAGGAGCATCAAGTCGCCATGACAACTGATGTTTCTTGGCAGGCAAGGCACCAAGCCAGTGATTGGAAACCGACACTAATTAACACTGTTTTAGCTGTGCAGGGTTCATTTGTTTGTGAAATTTTCTGGGTGTCTGTCACAGACAAGACAGAATTAAGAAATAAATAAATCAACATGTTTAAGGCTTTTAATATTTATGATGTTTTGCTATAGCAAATATCCAAGTCAAAGCAATGCAGATATTTTTCTTTTACCACTGATCTTTCTTTCTTTCTTTCTTTCTTTCTTTCTTTCGTTCGTTCTCATCTCTGTATTAATAACATCAGTTCTAACTTTTCCCCCCTCTCCTCTTTATAACAAGAAAGTGGTGGGAAAGGGAGAAAAAGGGGGCTTGGGAAAAGAAAAATAGAAGGGATCTCTTGTTGCTATGGTAATAAAGGCAGCTTATATTTTGATTTTTTTTTATTGCTGTATGCAGATACTCCTCATTGAATGTTATTGGATGCAGAAATCCTATAGTAGAAGACTTCCATGCAGTTGTACTTAAGAAAAACATTCTAAAATTATCTTCTTGAATGAAGTAACATAATTTTCAAGGAATGAGATCTTAGCTATCGAATGGAAGAGTTATAATCAACTCAAACAGAAGTTCCCCAGTTCCATTTATAGTGCTACAAAAGGACCAGGCAATTAAAAAAAATCTCTTTCAAGTTCCTAGAGAGCTGCCGATAGCACAATAGCCTATACTAGATAAATATTCAAATTGTACATAATTGGGTTATATGAAGATTTCTTAAATAAGTAAAGACAATAACCTAAATAACACTTGAGATATGTTTTATTATAAAACAATACATATTTTGTTGTTATCTCTCAATCCTTCTTCTTTTATTAATGAAATATTATCAATCCCCCTGAAAGGAGATAAGCTGCCAAGATGGGTGCTGATTTAAGTTACTTTTTCACTCTGTTGGTAAGTTAAATGTATTTTATCCGAACTGCAAAACTCAGAATGACTCTTCAAGATATTGAAAAAATGCTGTCATTCACTTGGCCAGATACAATGCTCCTAAATAAGTCCCATCATAAATTTATTCTGAGTCAAAGGAAACTGAGAATGAATCATTACCATTATAATTGTGAAAATAATTTGTCTTTTTTTCCTTTGCCAGAATATTTTCCAACTGAAATTTAATCTAATTTCCTGTACATTTTAAACTGGAGTTATTTTCTTTGGTATCTAGCAGTGGCCTGTAATTCAATCTTCCTCAAACTCCAGACAATTAATGTTTCCATTGAATAGACTGAACAATACTGTGCAATTATTATTTTCAGAAGGAGGGCTGTATGCAGACATACACATCCTGGACATAATCTGCATCAACTCCTTTGTGTGGGCCTTGGTGGTGTTGCGTCACCTGCAAAGTCATGGAATCAATCATAAACTAATCCATTACCCTCCACTTAGAGACAAATAACCTACTCTCTAACAAACAATTTGGTTTTAGGAAAAAAATTGTAATGTGCAAAAACCTATTGACTACACAACTTGACCAGGGTAAAGCAATAGACACAATTTACATAGACTTCTATAAAGCCTTTGTTTCAGTGGTACATGACAAACTACTCCTAAAACTAAAATCTTATGACATTTCCAGATCGCTGCATAAGTGGATAGCTGCTTTCCTGTCAAACAGGCAACAAGTAGTCAAAAAAGGGAGTGCCCTATCAAACCCGCACCTGTTAACAGCGGTGTCCCCGAAGGCAGAATTTTAGGACCCACACTTTTTATACTTTACATAAATTACCTTTGTGATCATATTATAAGTAACTGCATTCTCTTCACTGATTATGTAAAACTATTCAACACCACTGACAGTGTTGCAAAGCGTATCTGCTACAATGTCCTACCTGTCAATGACTACTTCAGCTTCAACCACAATAATACATGAGCACACAATAGATACA
>JANHFT010004917.1:75416-85898 GCA_032467955.1 Pseudoxenodon macrops
CCTGGCCTCGTCTATAAAACACGCGTGCGCCGAACTTTTCCATGGCATCGATAAGCAGGCAAAGTAACGGCGACGCAGAGGCCTCTCCAAACAGCCAAGTGTTGGACTCCGCTGAACTCCTCAGCGCTTTAAAGTCTCTCAAGAGTCGCCTTGACTTCCACAAGGGCGCCTCGCTCCCAGCCCTCCGCTCGGCAAAGCGTTGCAGAAACCGGCTGGGTTGCCTTTGGGAGCGAGCCGCGCCTCGGGTCCTTCCTACCAATTCTCGGCTGCCGAGAGAGCCGCACTGCGATTGCGCCCAAGCGCTTAAAGCGGGAGTTTTGGCTGCAGCTCCGAAAACGGATCTCAGCCAACCAAGTTCGCCTCAAAGAAACAGGGAGGGAGTGTGGGGGGAAGAAAAAGGAGAGGGAAGCTCGGGAACTTACTTGGCTCTTTTGGAAGTAACGGAATTGTTTTTTTCGCTCGGCCCCCTTTTTTTTTTTTGGCCCGAAGACGTGGCTGGCTGCTTCTCTCTCGTTCCGCACCGCCCCTTGGGGTAACCTTCAGGGTTCAGCTTGGCCCCGAGCCGCTCCCTCCCGGTTGCTGGAGAAGGTCCCACCGTGGCTGGGTGTTGGTGTGGGTCCAGGGCCCCTTGCTCCGAGGGGAGGCGGTGGGGGGGAGAATGTCTTTAAAGGGCTGGTTGTATGGCCCGTCGATGCCGGCCTGCGCGCGTGTGTGTGCGTGTGTGGAAGAAACAGGGCAGCTCAGTGGGGAAAGCTGCTGGCACGCGCCCTGGGCCCTCCAGTTAAAGCGAAGCTGCTTGTGTTTCTGTGGCTGTGTGTCTGGCACACGACTCTACTTAAAACCCCTTATATACCCCATGGAAAACAATCAAATGTGCCCCCGGGGCCTCCTCGCCTCTCCCCACCCCTCCCTCCCCAGGTTTAGCTTTCCTTTTCATTTCATTATCATCGCTCATCTCTTTTCTTTCTTTCTTTTTTAGGGTGTGTGTGCGTGCAACTCTTTTCCCCTCCTTCCCCCCCCCCCCNNNNGAAAGTGTGTTGGCAACCGGGACAATTCTAGGGGTTTGATTGGTGCCTTGCGCTCGGCTGGAGCGTGCCGCTAATTTATTAATGAATGGGGGGTCGCGAGGCGCAGCTGGCCAATCAGAGCGTCCCGCTAGCCACGCGCGCTGGAACCCGCTTCCTTTGGACAACTCATTAGGCCCGAGGGCTGCGCTGAGGGAGAGGAAGCCGGCCTGTCCCACAGCCTTCGCCCTCTGACACGCCAAGCTATGGCCCCGCCAGCGCAAGCAGGAGGGGCGCCTCTCCATGCTCCATTCTGCCTCCCTTTTTTTTCCTCTTCAAATTGAGAGAAAGAAGAGTGTGCCCAAAAAAACCGAAACCAGTGGTTGGAAAAGAAGAGGCTGCCCAAAGCAGGGGGAAAAAGAGACCTAGAGTTATGAAAGGCACTTGAGTCTCTTCCACCTCATATTGATTAAAGTTTCCCCTAATGCCACACTTTAGAAAAGGAGCTTCTCTCAGGAGGGAATAGGCAGCACCACAGAAGAATAGGTGCCTTGTGACACACACACACACAAACACACCTTCATTGGCGTTCCTCTTGTTTAAATTTCAATTGATCTGCGGCTGGTTCCACTTCTGGTGCCACAACTGGGATCACAATTTGTGTTGCTAAGCAAAGCAGTTGTTAAGTAGCACCCAATTTTTTTTTACATTATTTTTGCCATGGTTGTTAAGCGAATCACTGAAGTTGTTAAATGAATCATTTTCAAGAAGCTGGGAAACAGATAAAGAGACCAAACTTGATCGGTTATTGATACAATCCCTACAAATTCCTAGATTTCAGGAAGGCAGGACCCAATCGGCACCCAAAATATTCTTCGATTCATATATTGGGATAGCAAGTGTTTAGTTAGACTTAGAATCCCTATGAAGAAAGGCTCTCAGTCTTTAATGTGTCACATAACGCTTTGATCAGAAAGATAATATAAACAAGATGTTCTGTGATTTCATAAAATACAAGTAATTTTCGACTTATGACCACAATTGAGCCCAAACTTTCTGTTGCTAAGCAGGACAGTTGTTAAGGGAGTTTTGTCCCATTTTGCCATCTTTCTTGTCAAAGTTGTTAAGTGAATCACTGATGTTCAGTTAGTAATACGGTTGTTAAGTGAATCTGGCTTCCCCATTGACTCTGCTTGTTAGAAGATCGCAAAAGGGGATCATGTGACTCCAGGACACTGCAACTGTCATGTAGGACAGTCAGTTGCCAAACAGCTGAATTTTGATCACCTGACCATGAAGATGTAACAGCTGTAAGTGAAAAAACTGTCATAAGTCACTTTTTTCAGTGCTCTTGTAACTTCAAACAGTCACTAAACGAACTGTTACAAGTCAAGGACTACCTGTACAATCCTAGGAAAATTAATGAATGTTAAGAGGAAAAACTTAAGACTCAAAAGACTCAACAGCTTAACCTTCCCTTTCTAAGTTTATGATTGCATCAGTGGTGATATTCTACCGGTTCGCACCGGTTTAGGCTTATCGCTAGTGGCAGCGGTGGGAGGCTCCGCCCACCCAACCAGAGATCATCACGGATGCTCTGCGCATGCGCAGAACTGGTGCACACGCTCATATTTCCGAACCGGTAGCGAAGGTAAGTGAATACATTGGATTGCATGATTCTATAAGCAAGATGTCGCTCTCCCTCATGATCCTCAAATATCTTTTTCTTCCGTAATTACATTCTGCAATTGTTTTATTATTTTGTTCTGCTATTGATTACTATCACACTTGGAGACTCACACCAAGTTTATTTCAGCTCAAATAAACTACTTGTTTTATTCTGGCATTTTGGCTCGGATCTCTGACCTGTGAACAAGCCAAGATCTTGTGGAAGTCAGTCGCTCTTGAAGATCAACCTTGATTTTCAGGAATCTTTCTTGGAATCCTTCTGCTGGAGTCCCATGTATACCTTTTGAGAGATGGCAAAATGTTTTCCCCCTTTCCAACTCCCTTCTTTTAGATAGTTCAGTTTATATTTTAGTCTTGTCTCTGAGATGCACCAAAGTCTATGATGTCTTGCCCTCAAAAACGCTTTTCTCACTAACAGTTCTACATATTATTTAGCCTCGCCAGTGGTGGGATCTATTCCGGAGAACCAGTTGTTACCTTTCTAAGCAGTTTGGAGAACCGGTTGTTGGAAGAAATCTCATTTTGTTCTTTCCACTTTACAGGGTTCATCCTGTAAGGAAGGCAGGAAGGAAACGTTCTGGTGTTTTTTCTAGACTAATCTTTATTGCCCTGCTTACAGAAACTGCCTCTCTGGTTAACATTACATTGTAACAGCTGACGCAAAGTGCCCATCGACATGAATGATGTTGAGTTGGCCATGCCTACACAGTCACGTGAGCCAAGCCTACCCAGCTGGTCATTAGGACAGAGAACCGGTTGTTAAATTATTTGAATCCCACCACTGGCCCTCACTGTAGTTACGAGTGTAATCCTAGTGTTTGAATGCCACCATAAATTAGACTGCCCATTTTGTGCCTTCTTCTGGTGTTCACCATAACTTGCTAACTAGGACCTTGTCCTCAGCCTTGTTTCAGACCAATAAGCCTTAAGGAAGGCTGTACATTAACACATTTCCAAGCATTCCTCTGGCCACAGATCAATAACTTGGCACGCCCAGAAGAGATGGTGAAGCATTACATTTGCATGTATTATATTTATTGGATACCTATCTCATCACAGGATTACTCTGGGTGTCTTATAATATTTTTTAAAATTAAATTATATCAATAAAACATTACAAACATCAAAATACAAAAGGTAAAAGGTGGGAGGGAGTAGGATGAGCTAGGGTGGTGGTGGATGGGATCTGAGATTAATCTATCAACCATCCCCAACATGAAGCCCATATTATGGAATTTCTCTTTTTTACTACAATATATTTGTAACAATTTATGCATATATTTAAGTACTGGCATGATCAAGGTATGTGTTTAAGATTAATATCGCTAGGGCATTCTGAGGCAGATATATGGAAATATGGCTGTTAGCTGGCCCTGTCATCACTCTTGGTTGGCTGTGACATTGTTATATTTAAAGCAATGACAAAAGGAAAAGGGAGAGAACGAGCAATGGAGGATTACAGACCCAACAGACTCCAGGTCAAAGCCGTTTGGAGGAGGGACATTGATCTTGGGCCAAACAAGCAATCCTTCTACATTACCTTTTCCAATCAGACTTTCCTCTCCTGTACAGTACTCCAAGCAGCTAGCCCTGGTGACCAGTTCTAAAAGTCTCTCTGATCCGGGGCTAGGAGGACTCATGGGAAGGGTCTGCTTTGGACAGCTGCGAGCAAAAGGAGGCTGGATTTCTTAGCACAGCAGAAGAATGGAATCCCTGGCAAGGGAATAAGTCACACATTAAAGCCAGAGTGAGGAGAAGTTCTTTGCTTTGGTTTGAGATTCTGCTTTGGATTTCAGTGGAGAGTGCTTGTTCTGTAAAGCCTGAATTATAATAAAGGTTCTGAGAAATGTTCTGGCTTCTGGAGCACATTTATTTAAAACCGCAACTCATCAAGCAGACCACTTTAGACAATAATAGCAACCACAGGAAAGGAGAAAAGAAGGAACTTGCTTTTCTTCCTCTCAAAGGCTGAGGTATCAGTCCCATGCCCGCCCACCATTTGTTTGGTTTCAGGCTCCAAGTTTTCATGAATTTAGCCCCCTAAATTTCTAAACCACATTTTAGTTTCAGTGATGAACTCAGCTGCTTAAAGCTGACTTAGCAGGATGCAATCAGCCTCTCTTCCATTAATGAAGTGAATTTATATCTGTGCAACCCAGACAATGAAAGCTATATTCCAAATAAATTGTTATCACTCTCATTTATTACAGTAAGACTACATTCAGTTTGTTCCTGTTTCTTCATCTCTATAATATCCAATTATTCTTTCCATCGATTCCAGGGCTTCATTTATTCATTTATCTTTTGTGTGACCAGGATTTAATTGAATAATTCTACCTGTAGTTTACAACTGAAATTGATTCTATGAAATTAACTTGATAAAAAGCACACAGAAATTATCTTTGCACATGATTCATTCAAGGCAAAGCACAGGTAGTGTTTCTTGACTCTTTTAATTCCTCACTGCATCAAATAGCATTATTTCAACTTCCTTCAGACAGATTTACTCACAGGCCTATAGATGTACACAACTTTTTCTATTGGCGGTCTAAAATGATCAGAATTGGTACTGCCTTTTCATTAACTTGTCAATGCTTAAAAATGCTTAAAATTTAAAAAAAAAGCATGTCATTACAGAAGGTTACGTGCCAGAGAGGTAATTTTTCTGGCTTTGGCATAATACAGAAAACCTTGCAGTTTAGACCCAGAATCTTTTGAAAACAAAAGGTCTACTTCACATACAACTACACAACACTAATCCAAACCAATCACGTTGCTTTAGCATGTTGTGTTCCCACTTCCTAAAGTGGGAAAAGATAGTGCAACCCATCTCACTCTCCATGACCTCTCAGTGGCCTTTGATACCATTGACCAGGGTTATCTTTTTGGGCCGGCTATAGGGGGCTGGGGCTGGGCCGCACAGTCTTGGGCTGTTCAGCTCCTTTCTCCAAGGCTGGTCCCATTCGGTGTTAATAGAGAGTGAGAGATCCAACCCTCAGCTGCTATTTTGTGGCATGCCACAGGGCTCAGTACTTTCTCCACTCCTTTTTACATCTACATGAAGCCCCTAGGTGAGATCATCCATCACCATAGTTTATGTATGATCGCTATGTTGATGCTACTTACCCAAGCTCTATATCTCCATCCCTGATGACCCAAATGATGCTGTAGCTGCTGCTTCACGGTGCCTGGAGGCTGTAAGGGACAACAGACTTTGGCTGAGTCTGAGTGGTTTTGGGTGCATGGAGCTCCAAACTCTGCAACTTTTAACATCTTTAGTTCTGGATGAAGTGGCACTACCCCTGACAAACCTGGTTCGCAGCTTGGACATTCTGCTGGATTCACGATTCCCAACTCTCTTGCAGTTAGGAGAGCCTTTGCACAACATCTTGGGCTCCAGTTGAAGCCTTTCTCGGATCAGGAATCCCTACACTCAGTCACTCAAAACCTAATCATCTCACATCTGGACTATTGTAATGCGCTGTACACAGGGCTACCCTGGAAGAGCATTTGGAAGCTATAGCTGGTGCAAAGTGTGATGGCACGGGCAGTTCTTAGGGCCCCTAGAGTGGCCGGTGTTACACCACTGCTTCATGAGTTGCAATAGTTGCAGGTCTACTTCTGGGTGCAATTCATCACCTTTAAAGCCTTGCATGGCATGGATCCAGTCTACTTGAAGAACTATCTCACCCATGCCAGAAGAGGGGGTATACTGTGGAATAATTTTGGCTCGTGAGGTCCAGGAGAAGAACCTTCTATGGCTCCTGTCCTCTGGAACATCTTACCCTCTAAGGTGAGATTGGCTCCCACCCTCCTGATATTTTGTAAGAGCCTTAAGACCTGGCTCTTCCAGGTGGCTTGGGGACCCAATGTGGCAGCTTTATACCCCTTTGACTAATTAAAATTCAACCCCATCTCCATATTTCCAGCTTCCTTCTTTGCCATCTTATGGCCATGATTTTATCTGTTAATGTTTTTATCTGTTGGTTTTTTTAACAGTGGACGATTTTAATGTTTTTCAATGTTTTTATGTTGTAAGCTTCCCAGAATCATTGGATACGAGATGGGCAGCAAATAAATGTTCTGACTGGATGGATGGATGGATGGATGAATGAATGGATGATGTCTATTATAAGTTACAACCTCCTTGCTTGGGAACCACTATAGGTCCAAATTTCTAGGGACTGAGCAAGAGTTAAGTTTGCTTTTCTTCTTCCCCAGGAACTGTTTATGCGCTTCACCTAATTTGCCCACCATTCTGTTGAGGAAAATGGAGGGGTGGGGAAAATATCTTATTTTCCGTCCCTTCACATTTTGAAACCCAGCGGGAGCGACGACAAAACCGGGACGGCGTCCACTGAAGAGCACTTGTGTGGTCCGCTAAGTGCGTGCCGGTGAAATGAGGCTGAACTGTTATGCAAAGGGAAGGCACCGGCTCGGGTGGGGGCGGAAGGCCTGAGATCCCTGTCCGGCCCGGGACCCGATCGGTCCAGCAAGGGTCAAACTGTTCAACCGCAGCTCTTTTCGCGCAGCTCAATCCTCCTTTAGGAGAACAATGAAAGGCCAAAGCAGGCAGGGATCAAGCAACGAGGGAAACGCCGGTGATTTAAGGGAAAGGGCAGGGAGCGGGCAGGATCGGCCTTGGCGAGAGAAGCCTTTGTGGTGCTTAAGACGGCTGAGCGCTGGAGCGACCTCTCGGAGGCCAAAAGTTACAGGGGAACCGGGCCCAAGGGAAGGCGGCTGGGCTGGCTCAGGCCGACCGCCCAAGACGAGCCAGCCAGAAAGACGCCGCCAGGTTTCCAGCAAGAGGCGTGGCGAGGAGAAAGCTTGCTGCGCGGTGGGACGCTCAGGTTAAGTCTTGGGGTCAGGGCGAGGGCTTACCTCGGTGCGCCCGTCTCCCCTCTCTCTCCTCCCATTTGCACAGCGGGACTGGTCTGGGCGAGGGAGGGGCGGTCGTCTGTTGAACGACCAGATAAGGAGCGGCTCCGTCCAAGACTCGCGCTAAATCACTAAGCGGGGACGCCAACAACGACCGCGGTGTTTACATCAGGTGCCAAGGAAGCATCCAATCTAAGCATATTTCGGTGTACAAATTAATAACGCCATGTATGAAAGTCACCTAACTCCGCCAGCTCGTTAAAGAACTACAGGGTCCCTTCCAACTCTGTTTAATCTAATCATCTAAAGGAGTAAACCAGATTTTAGCTAACTGGTCTCCCGCAAAGGTAGAAGTGCATTCAAGTCAAACCTGTGATTTTTGGTAACTCCATGGACTCACCAGTGCAGTTTTATGGGCAACAACATTGTAGTGGTTTACTTTTTCCCCCCTCTCTCATAATGATTTTTCAATTTCTCAATCTTGCTTCGCCCTCAAGACAACAGAAATAAACAATTGATTCTTTATTCTTTGTAGTCTTCAATGTAGGATCTGCTTTCCAGTGTACTCCAGTCTCCAAGGCATTTGGGACAACAAGCAACCCCTGACAGAAGCTGTGCAGGATCCTATTTAACCCATATTCACCAAGCAAAGAAATTTAATTTTACTTAGTGCCTGAATCAAGAGGTTGATTCCCAGATCTTATACTATCACATAGTTTCTTTGATTGTAGTTTACGGTGTGAATTCCAATCTGCCAATTCTATAATTAATTAAAATGAAAATTAGATTTAAAGTAGTTAAATTTGTCCAGTGGAAGATTATATTTTGCAACAATTTCACAAAGTTCCGATTCATAAACTGCCATGCAGAAAATTAAACTGCCACAGAAAATTGAACTGCCATGTAAAGGAGCCCATGGTGTTCTCTCCCCGTTTTCCCCTTTGAATGGGATTGAAATTTTGGGGGTTTAGCATAACTGCAAGTCACTAGAGAGAATAGAATACAAGGAGAGCTAAAATGTTGACACATATCCCTTGAGCACTGCTAACTAGATACTTGTAAGGAAATCATAGCTCCACCCATGACAATTTCTAAAAAAATATGTTGAGGAAAAAAATGTCTTCAAATTAAATGAGAACTACTTTAAAAAATGCAAGATGTGGTTAATTTGCTTGGTGCAAATAAAAATGATTCAGAAGTGTGAATTACTGTCACAAAAACTGTAGCCCTTTGGACCTTCAAGAAGTGTACAGATGTGCCTTAGCTGTTTGCATTGCACCAAGTGGCTCTGTCTTACATGGCATTGTATCCAGAGGTGGGTTCCTACTGGTTTGGACAGGTTCTATAGAGTAGGTAGTAAGTTGCTGGTGATCCTGGTCCTGGTCCGTGGAGGGTGCCATCTTTTTTTTTTTAAACATTTTTTTTGAATTTTTCAAGGTTTTTTTTTCTTCTGTGCATGCGCAGAAGCTGAGTTTCTGGCACTGCACATGCATCACCATCTTGTTTTCAGCCTTTTTTTGGAAGGGGATTTTTTGGAATGTTTTTGTACTGTGCATTTGCATGTAGCGTGCATGTAGCCACGCAGCGCAGCTATGCGGTGCAGGAGGCTGCGAATCGGTGGCGAGGCAAGTTAGAACCCACCCCTGATTGTACCTGATGCCATGCAAGTTTAATCTATTTAAAGAAAGAAAGTTTAGAGATTTTTAATGATCGGTCTCTCCCCTCCACCTTTCTTCATCCTGTCAGGCTTAGTCAAACAGGCTAGAAAGAAGCAAATAAAGGTTGTTTTTTTTTAACTTTTATAAGGTACCTACCACAATAACTATTCTTGGATATCACTTTAATTGTAAACTTGAGTTTGTATTGTTATTGTTAAGACTTGGCACTCAGAAACTGTGAAGAAAGTAGTGCAATTATATTGGGTGAAGAAATTGATCTTGTTTATGTGGGGGCTCCAAAGGGCACAACCATTTCCCTGCACTTCCTCTGGTTTGACAGATGGGTGCCCTTTAGGGGTCTCATCAGAAGATGCCTATACCCATGTAGCCTGGAGGCATCCCTTGCTTGTAATTATTCTTTCTCTCCAACTCTCCCTCTTTGTGAGGGTGCGCTGATTGTTTTGTCTGCCTCATTTGCATGGCAGGTGCAGGCTTCAACAGTGATTTTTAAACTTCAGGCTGTTCCTCCCTCCCTCCCTCCCTCCCTCCCTCCTCCTTTTAGGGCGGTAGACTCTCTCTCCACCCCCAGCCTCAGGAGCCCATAAGCTCTTCTCCTCCATTTTCCCAGAAACCTGGAAGATTGCATGGCTGAGATGCAATCCTTCTTTCTTTCGCTCTTTCTTCTCTTTCCCCCCACTGTCCCTGGCTAAAAGAACAGCCGATTGTGAGCAAAGAGATGGAATGGACAACCAAAAAGGGGAAGCCTGCAAAAAGGGACACTGGGTAGCAGGCGAAGGTTGGAGTAAGGGAGCACTAATCGCTGAACCAGGAGACAAATACGATTACCAGCTCTGAGCCTTGAGTCAGAAAGTCTCATAGACTTTAAGATGTTAATCCCCAAGCTAATCCTTCCTTTGGCGTGTCGGAATAGTGCAGCCACAAGAGTTGTTTTGTTATTTATATTGGCGTTTAATAAAACTCAGGCAGCGGTGAATGGGTTGCCCACTCTCCAATGGTAATTAATTCCCTATTTCAGTGACCCAATTGTGCTGGGATAGAGCAGCGGGACAGTCCCACTGCCCCAACCCGCCTTTGTGCAGCTTACATGGCTCTCGTGCTTCAACAGCTATGGAAACCCATTCTTTTGATGTCATTCAAGGAGTTTTCCTTGGGTATCTTCTAAACTTCAAGAACTCCTTTCTTTTCCCAAATGCATGAAAAGCAGGCCTGGCTTGACCACCTCTGTAGAATTT
>JANHFT010004917.1:85998-96766 GCA_032467955.1 Pseudoxenodon macrops
ATGTGCTCTCAGTATACATAAAAATACAAGATACATTTGTCAAGAATGATAAGGTGCAACACGTAATGATACTCATAAGCCTTTTGTGTCATGGGACAAATACTGTAATTTAAATTTTTTTTAAATCCAATCATTTAAATGCTTAGGGATTTTATCAGAGACAGACTTCAGACCATTGTGTCATTACAGAAAAGAACTCACAAAAATAGTCATAAGAAACAGTCATTTTATTTTACATTGATTATTTCAGAAAATATGTAAAATGGTTATAAAATCCTTGCTGCCAGGAACTGGAATACTAATTCATAGTTTTAGGCTGTCATGATATCATCACACGTCTGATATAAATAAGATTATTAGCCTAACTCTATATATCTGTTATTGGTGAAAAATATACTTGTCTTCTGGTTTAAAAATGTTTCCATATACAAACAGTTATAAACCCTTTATTCATAGCTATGGAGAACTGAGGTAATTTTTTAATACACTCAGAAGGCTAAATCTACCTGCAAATTTGAAATGTGGATTGTTCTTTATGATGTTTAAACTGTTTTCTTTCCAACAAAGATGTAAGATAATTTGGTCACATACCTTTGTTTTGGTTTTCTAAATATATTTACATACTATCTTTATATTTGTAATTTGTGAATATTTTCTTTGCAGCAACTGTCTTGTCAGATTATTAATCAGCAACATTTGGACTATTTGTATTTTTTCTATTTTAATAAAGGAAGAAGAAACCCATCCTTCGAGGGGAAAAAAACATAATAGTTTCATCTTATCTACAAATGTGACCAAAATGCCAGCCAAGCTTGTAGTCTACAGAATATTTTACTTTAAAGATCTAAAAAAGGAATGTTACTTGATAAAAACATTTTTAAAAATTAAAGAAGCACTAGTATTTGTGAAAATGGTACACTAGCCTTACTGATTCAACACAGATACTTGAAACTGATCCTGCCTGATTGAGAAATCTGCAAAATATGACCTATTCTTTTAAGAGTGATTTTTAGAAACATTCTAATAGAAGCATTACTTTAATTGCACCACTAATTCTTCATGGAAGCACTTTTAGAGAAGATACCGGTAATTCTCTAGTCCTTATGATAATCTTCTATATGAATGGCTATTCATGATGGACATCTGATCTGTCACATGTATTCTATGTGACATGTGTTCTGTACAGTAGAAAAATCTACTGAGTATGTACTAAATATTTTCATTAAAGAGCAGGGCATATAACATTAAGAAAGCAACATTTTGATGTATAAGATTTTGACTCACTTTCTAGGCTCTAAATATTTATAAAATTAAAAAAAACAAGTCTCTGTATCCCTAGCTATTAGAAGTACAAACCATCAAACAGAGTCGATCAAAGAGAGTTTGTTCCAAACCACTGTCATGCGCACTTTCAGACCCTTGAATGGTAGGTGGCAGCTGCTTAGGATCTCCAACAAGAATCAGCTTTTCACATTCAAAACTATAAATGGAAACACATTTCTGACCATCACATATTAAACATTAAAAAATGGGAAACTTTCTTTCAGTAAAAGGCAACCATATATCATATAAATCAGTGTTGGGCAAAAAAAGTCTAAAGACAAAACAGACAACTTCATTGTAAACTGTAACAGGTAATAAACAGCTGAAAATATGCTTTAGGTCTACTTGCTAAAGAGTTTAAACTGTACTAGGCTTCAGATCTCTGGGCTAAAAACAGTTAATTATCTTTAAATTTCTTCCACATAACAAAGTTCAAGAAAACTTGGAGCATGGTATAAAATTGTTGTTAATATAGAAGACCAAACAAAATATATATTAAAATATTATTGGTCTTTCAATTTTTAATATTTTGCCAGCAGAATGTACAGTATAATCCTTACTAATTGATTACTTGTTCTCAATAACCTTGTATTTTAAAGCAAATAGATACCGTAACTTTTGTATTGTTTATAAAATTTCATTATGAACTCGGTTCTAATGCCCGGCCAATATTTATTCTCTCTTAATTCCTTGAATAATATTAAGGTTACTTGAATGTTACTTGAAACTGACCCAGTGAAAGGTGTCTCTGTTGTATTACACCCTTAACAACTATAAACTGAATCTTCGGGTGTATAAAGGACTAGTCTACCTTAATCAGATCTTTTGGCGGAATAAAAATAGCCATTCCTCTGGATTTACCTGAACTAGCAGCTAAAAGCAAACTGATTCAACAAGAATCTTTGAAAAAAATGCTTCCAGTTTCTTGAAAATAAACAATACCTTACTAAGACCAAATTCTGGAATTATAAGAGTTTCACAAATGGCTGTCAAAAAGATGGCGGCACCCAAGGAGCAGAAGTGGCTCTGTGACATCACCAGCGGACTACTACCTAGGTAGAACTGGTCTGAACCAGTAGGAACCCACCTCTGCTATGGGACCGCACCCAACTTTGCAATCTTTTCTGCGGCAGTCATTAAGTGATCCACCATGATCATTAACAAACATGGCTGTCGTTAAGTGAATGTGACTGTTCTTAAGTGAATCCATTGTCTGGATTTTGCCAAATTTTGTCAGAAATGATTCCTGCAAAAAAAATTGTACATTGTGGTCATTTGACCATGGGATTCTGCAAACAGCCCTAAATGCAGAGTGGTTGCTGAGAGCCCAAAATATTATCATGTGACTGGGGGGGGGGCGCTGTTTATTGAAATGTTGAATCTGGATTATATGTAGTCCTGGGGAAGTCTGTTGTAAGTTTGAACAATTGCTAATTGACTGGTGATAAGTCTAGGAGTGTAATAACAAAGTAAAATGATGGCATACCTTGCAATAGGGAGCAGAGAGGATGGTTCTGTCATTTGACTACACTCATCTAGAATCACTATAGGAAACTTAAGACTTTTCATGCATGGAAATGAGCAGGCAGCACAGGTAGATCCCACTACCCTCACCTGTATCAATAGAAGAAACATAAAGCCATCTGTATACCCATACAAATAATGAACAAGTTGTACAACCAAAATTCAATTCCTTTATTTGGTTATTGAATGTGTTTATACTCAAAAATGGTGCAACCAATTTAAAAAAAATGAAATTTATAATGAAACCTAATGGGCAAATATGAACCCATGATGCTGATTCTATAACACCCATGCCTGAGATTTGCTTTAAAAAATTAGTAAAACATGCAAGGGCTAAAAATGCAAGTAACTACATGTTCACTTTATTCATCTGATGCCATGTTCCACCAACGTATTTCAATAAAAATGATTGATTACTTTATAGCCCAGTCTTTTTCATAATTATAATAAATGCTCAATTTAAGGGGCAGTGGTTTACTAGACTTTGAATTTAACGGTCAAATTTACCCGGAAATGAGTTTGTCCAGATTTCAGGCAATAATAACTACAAAAAAAATTGTCATTTGACAAACCCATTACAAATGTATTTGAAATATATTGAAATAAATATTGGTCCTTTTATTTTTTAATTGTCATTGTCTTTATGCTGTATGACTTTACAAACTGACATGTTGGTTGAGGCTATAACACTAAGCTATCCTTGACTACTAAAAGAATATCTGAGGAGCCCCCTCCCCAGTATCCAACTCATAGTTTAAAACGGGTTCTCAACCCCAGACTGTGGCCCACTACCGGGCCTTGAGCCGTTTGGAAATAGGCCATGGAAGTGGAGGGTGAGCGGATGCATATCCCCACTTGCGTGACTAAGTGGGGCGAGCTCACGTGGAACTTTCCCCTCTTCTCCCCCGCCAGTCTGCAAAGCCGGAAAGGTTGGGGGACTCTGGTTTAAAAGACATTCAGTTTTAGTGAACACTCTACCCTCATTAATCTGTTAACCCTAAAAGCTACTGTATTTCTTAAACATTCACTTTTACAGTAATTTGCTTCACATAAAAAAAAAATCCCACTAAATGCATTTTCCAAATTCAGCAGATGGTCCTTGACTTACCACCATTTGTTTAGTGACTATTTGAAGTTATGACAATGCTGGAAAAAAGTGATTTATGATTAGAATTTGCACTTATGGCCATCACAGTATCCCTGCGATCATGTGAGCATGATTTGTGTGTTTGACTACTAGCATGTATTTATGATAGTTGCAGCATCCTGGGGTTATGTGATCGCCATTTGGAACCTCCTTAGCTAACAAGCAAAATCAATGGGGGAAGTCAGATTTGCTTAATCATTATGTGACTCGCTTAATGATGGTAAGCAAAAAAGTTGTAAAAATTGGGCATGACTCACTTAACAACCAGCTAGCTTACCAAGGTGAGTTGTGGCCTTAAATCAAGATGTATGTGCATTAAGAAAAACTGTTTGCTAGGAATGAACATTATTTTACTTAATAATATAGTTGAAATAAGAAGCATTATATGTATTTAACTTCCAGGTCTATGACAATTTGCCACGGCCAACTTGCCACAGCCAACTCACTGCAGGACAACTTGCCATGGCCATCTTGTCACAGGACAACTCACTGCTGTACAAGAGTTACACTAAAACCAAAGAAATGATGGAATATAATTATTAAAGAAAGGATGCAAAAGAGGGACAGAATGAAAAGTCAATGGCAAAAATTAAAATAATTTTCATTTATTTTAAATAATTAAATAGAATTATTAAATTGTCCCACAGCGAGTTGTCCTGCAGCAAGTTGGCTGCAGCAAGTTGTCCCATTCCCTTAACTTCCAGAGCAGCTTCTTATTAATATTGGCAGAAAGAACATTTGTTTGTCGCAATAAAACATATTATCTTCAAATAATTCTAATTCTAATTTTTGCCTGTCATTTTCATAATTACCAAAGAGGTTCATCGTAATACCTGTCCAAATTATTCATTTTTAGTACCATTGAGTTAGATCTACTAAGTCTACAGTTCCAACATTAATACCCATAAAAGTGATTGTTAATTATGTTTACACCATTTATATTCCATTTCACCAACAATGCACAGCTGGGCTAAGAGTCCAATTAACTGTCTCCAAAAAGAAAATGCTAACAACTCCCTCACTTTCTTAATAACTGAATATGATTTTTCATTCAGGAATTTACAGTTCCAGCCTGTCTTTTTACGTAGGATTTAGTTGTATTCTTAATGTTCCATTGGCTTTAGGCTAGATGGATTTATTGTTGATTCTTTTTATGATTTTTGTATGCCACATTGTATAGGGACACGGTGGCTCAGTGGCTAATATGCTGAGCTTGTCGATTGAAAGGTCGGCAGTTCAGCGGTTGAAATCCCTAGTGCCGCGTAATAGGGTGAGCTCCTGTTACTTGTCCCAGCTTCTGCCAACCTAGTAGTTCGAAAGCAGGTAAAAAATGCAAGTAGAAAAATAGGGACCACTTCAGTGGAAAGGTAACAGCGTTCCGTGCGCCTTTGGCGTTTAGTCATGCAAGCCACATGACCACGGACAGCGCTGGCTCTTTGGTTTTGAAATGGAGATGAGTCGGGAACGACTAGCACATATGTTCGAGGAAAACCGTTACCTTTTATGCCGCATTGTACCACTTAACCAGAGCATCTACACATAACAATTAAAAAAAAAACTATGCTACTTATTTGCACATGCAAATGCACTTCATCATTACCTTTCTCAGGGAAGCTTTATTGGTGCCCAGTTTATGTTGTTCAATAGTCTTCTTCACATACATTTTTTCCACTGGGCTTAAATCCTCCTTCATCAAGGCAAGTAATTCTTTCAGCTGTTCATTTTCAGATCCTGAGTCAGCATGCAAGCTTTAACATATTGCATTTTTTTAGGGAATAATGCTGAATGGAATAGTTTTCTAATGAAAATATCTCTCTGTACAAAAGACTGCTGCTTCTACTTTAGGTAGAAGCTGAAATCTAAGAGAAGATCCAAGTCACCCATGCCATAAAAGGTAGCATAGCATATTGTTCATGGAATAAAGAACAGAAGGGATTCTCTAGTTTGAATGAGCCTTGTGTAAAAAAAAATATTTATACCCAAATAATAAATTATAAGCAGCAACCCACGTTAGAACTTACTTCTTCATATATGAGTGCATTCAAACATTTTGCACAGATAAATAGCCAGTAAGAATTTATTTACTTATTAGATTTATTGGGCTAACTATCTCATACACATGATTCTAAGCAGCTCATATATTTGTTTTAAAATGAACATTTTACACCAGTTTCTTCCAGAGTAGCTTACAGAAATTAAAACAAATTTTAAAAAACAAATTTAAAATGACCAAACAGAAAGCAGTTAACAATAAAACTATAGAAAAATTCATGTGACTTCTTAAAAAGATCTGAAAAATAAAATGCTTTTAACACAATAATTTAGAAGTACTCAGCACCTCAACCTCATTAAGAATCCATTTCAAGTGCTTATTTTGATAATTTATGCCTTATACTTTCTAATACTTAAAATGGCTTCCATCCTTTAATAAAAGCTGTCAGAATGCCCAGCGTTCACTTATCCCATGTTGGCTTTGGAGGATAGGGAGTAATGGTAAATGAATCTAGAAAAAGATTTTATGATGAAAGCAATAGAGGGATAATTATTCTAATTGTATAAGTTGCTAAAAATTATTTTGAATTTCCACCTATCTTCCTGTAAAAAAAGTTACACAACTCTGACAGCTGCTTATATGGCTCTCTTGTGGAAATACTAGTCTATGGTTGTGCCTCTACACCAGTGGTGTCAAAGTCATGTCGTCATGTGAGGTATCGTGATCCTCCCCCTTGCTAAACTGGCGTAGTCAGCGTGTGACACATCTGGCCTGCAGGTCGATGTTTGACAGCCCTGCTCTACACAAATTCCTGCTCGATCAAAGTAGACTCACAGGTGACTCTTGGACCTGATTAAACATTTTAAGCAAGTTACCTGTGAGGAAGTATTGGCTTTGCAATTTTTTTAATGCTTCCAACTCTAATGAAGTCTTCAAATCCAATGTCTAGTAGGCTGAAATAAACAATAATTCATTATTTGAAATATCTTAAAAGAAATGTTGATCCTTTCAATATTTTGCCATGTTCGTTAAACTGCATCATTTTACAAATTGGAATGTTCTTGTGCAAATCTGAAGTTATCACACTGGGATATCCTTCACAAATTACAAGAGCTCAGGAAGTGGGGCTTTTGTGTGTTTGTGTGCACACACCTTTGAGTCAGTGTTGATTCCTGGCAATTACCATGCAGTTTTCTTGGCAAGATTATGGAAGTAGTTTACCATTGCCTCCTTCCTGAGACAGAATGACCGGCCCAACCGGTCTCCCAACTGTCTTTGTGCCTGAAGAAGGACTAGAACTCATAGTCTCCCGGTTTCTAGCCTGATGCCTTAACCACTACACCAAATTGCCTCAGGACAGCAAAGGGACATATATAAACAGTTTTTCTTCATTTGAGTGGTAAATCTTTCCACTGAATGCTTCAGCTTCAGGGGACAAAGGCATATTAATGCTCCTTTTACTCTGCAAAAGAACTATGAATTGGAGGAATTTGGGTAGAAACTTGCTACATTAATCATTTTGTCACTATGTGGCAGGGATAAATAGTTAGGAGACTCAGAAAATTGCTCTTGAGGCAGAATTTGGTTCAAATTTCAATAGGTGTTCATAGAATTGAAAGATTCCAAAGAAGCTCCAGTAACATTCTTTTCATTTTTTAGTTTTTCTAAATGGATTATCATCAGCTATAAGCCTTTAAAATGTTTTCTAACTTTAGACTAAACTAGTATTTACGAGTATTCTCATAAATGTGAAAGTTTGATTAGAAAGTGCTTTTAGAATTCACCAAAATAGTATTTTAGGTTGCTACCCAGAAGAAAAACAAAAGGCTGCATTTGACTGGTTTGCAAAAACAGAAGAGCATATCAAGATTAATTATATGCACATACATTATTATTGGAAAAAACATATTTTATGGAAACAATTTGAGCATGATTTCTAAATTACTAACCTCAATAGTATTCGGTCTACGGCAACATTGGTGGAAGAAGAAACCAATATTTTCCATGGCACTGACCGTTTGCCATTAGTAGTTTCGTGGATTTCAAATATTTGTGCCAGGAATAAAATAACAATAGCCAGCAATAAGCTTTTTCCAGATCCAAATACACCTACATGTGGAGTTTAATAAATTAAGTACATTCACAGAATCAAACATATTGTGTAGTATTCTTTCAAACAGGTATTTTCTTTGAAACTGGGCTGAGCATTAAGGAGGTTAGAGAAATCAAACATTCATGATGAGAAAACAAACTAAGCATTCTTAGCTGTATATACAATATATGATTGCATCTAATTAGCTGAAATGTAATACTAGAATTAGAGTAGAAAGGTGACTAATGCTATGATTGCAATAATGGTAGTCCTTGACTTATGGCTGTAATTAAGCTTGGAATTTATGCTAGAATAGTGAGAAGATTCAGATAATATTCTCTCCTAATTCTGTGGAGGTAGAACATATCTTTCTATTTAACCTGCAGGTCAGTGGATATTGAAGTAGATTACAGAAAACCTATTCAGTATAAATCCTCCTAAAGAAACCTAAATAAAATTCTTAGTTTCCTCCCCATTACACTTTTGCATACGCGAAATATGCTCATGGCAAAATCCTAACCTTCCAGAGTAGATTCGCTTGGGTACATGGGAAGCTGCAATATGGAATATAAATCTAGTACTGTATACAGTTCAAAAGTTTGACTATAAATGGTTGATAGTAGTTTTTTTTTTTAAAACTGAATTAAAATCCTGAAAAAAAATGTTTAGAGAAGAAAGACAAAATTGAAGATGTTTTGTTTAAAATATAGACTGAATATAGCAGGGGTGCCCAACCTGTGGGCTGTGAGGGGTTTGCAACTGGGTGGAGGAAACTACCAGCAAGTCTGCGCGCTCCATTTAAGTGAATGACGTGCATGCGTGCATACTGCTTGTGGAAATGGAATTGCATGCGTGCTTCCCAGTCCTTTGCATGAACCATCCCAATTCCAAAGCCGGAAACATTGGGGAACTCTGGAATATAGGACTGGAGAAGCAAAAAATGGAAGTTCTTGTGAAATAATTTACCATGTATTATTGTTATTGGAACTGCCGGATGCTTCGCTGTTTCCGTGTTTATTTCTTGAGATGTCATCATGGCACTGATCTGTATCATTGCTGTGGCCTGATCTTTATTTAGCTGGAAAGCGTTAATAATTTTATCAGCAAGATTTATAACTATTTCTGGACTGAAATCTTCAGATTTTATTGCATTTGTATTTAGCGCTGGTGGTTTAAACTGTCGTTTTCTTTCTTTGGGTTTTGGAAACAATTCTTTGAAACCCCTAAAATACAAGAAAAGAGAAGATTTAACATATTTAGAACTTAGCATTAGAATTAAAATATATTTTCAGTCAAATAATTCAAATGTATTTATATCAATGAATGTACACATTTTTAAAAGATAGTATCACTTCTTACCTTGTAAGTAGATGTTGCATGATTGGCAAAGTGATTGAACTGACATTTTCCTGTATATTTCTCAAATTTGTGAGTTCAGTGCTAGCATTGCACACAAACAAGGCATGAACAATCACTAAGAAAGAAAATATAATAAGAAATAGATATTTAGAGATGAACTTGGCTACAAAAACATTTGAATCTTAAGTTAGATCCAAAAAGACACTAGTATGCATGCCAATATCAATAGTTTTTAAGATAAATAATAGCCATGGGGAGATATAATCTAATTTGTTTCAAGTCTCATGGATTAGTTAGGGAGTGTTTTATTCCTTGTGCTCAAAGCAAACTTTTTCAGACCTGCTTCTAAAAAAATTCCCATTCCTGTATTGTTCCCTGGAACTGAAGAGGTTTTTTTTTAAATTATCATTATCTAATTTTGTCTTTTTAATAAAGATATATTTGAATTTTTTTTTCAACTCTTCACATACCACGTAAATGTTTCTGTAAGAAAAGCATGTAACAGGGTTTCAGTTCAATCCATTTTCTGTATTCAAGCTCTGATTTCCCAGTAATCTTTTCAAAGTGTATATATTATACCTTGAGTTTAATCAAAGTTGTAAAAATATTTAACTTTCTCAAGCTGACCAGGACTTAAGATAATTTTCAAGAAAACACATTTCAGTTGCAGCAAAATATCCTGTGGATAAGTAAAATATCTTAGCTATTTAGATTTTCCAACTTACCAAATGCCCTGAACTGGGTTTCCCACTGTATTTTAAAGGGCTGATCTGACTCAATTATAATTTTTCCAGTAAAAGCTTTTAGAATTCCGTTTTATGACACATTAGAGAGTTAGTTATATTTTGAATAATCTATTCTAAAACCGTACAGGGGAAAAAAAAACCATTGAGCAGAAACTTACTATCTGAGCACCAATTTGATGGGCTATAACCATTAAGAGGCTCCAACTCCACTTCATTATTAGAGGATGGTCCAAAAAAAACACTATATGCAATGAAAGTGTCCAAGGGTTCAAAGGTCAAAGTCTTGGAAACAACCCAAAGATCATCTGTCAAAATAATACATACATTTGCATAAGTTACACCAAGCAATCAATTTTGCAATTCAGAAGTAAAGCTACAATGGAAACTTTGGGGGGGAAAAGTTGTTTTCCTTTTTTTTATTCCCTATGTCTTCATGCTGAAAAAACAAAAACATTGGTATTTTTTCCTTCTCTTAACCAGGAATGCCTTGTGTAAATATCTATTTTCATATTACCGTATTTTTCGGAGTATAAGACGCACCGAAGTATAAGACGCACCTAGTTTTTGGGGACAAAAACAAGAAA
>JANHFT010004918.1:0-25002 GCA_032467955.1 Pseudoxenodon macrops
AGATTTTGCAGTATCCTTCCCCTGCCATGCCCACCAAGCCACACCACACCCACCAAGCCACGGCCACAGAACCGGTAGTAAAAAAAAATTGGATTTCACCACTGCTATTCACCCAGCACCTCATTCCTGAAAGTAGAGAGGTCCATATAAGAAACAATGGAAGACTTTAACTAAGACATATAGGAAACTGTCCTTTAATCATTCTTTCTTGGCTTCTTCCATGTTTTCATTTCCACTTACTCTCTATTAGTGTTTCAAAAAAAGTAAGAATGATATTGTTGTTCCAGAAAAGGAATTAATCTGAGAGAAACATACATTGACTTTTTTGCCAATCAAAAGTAGGTACTCTATATGACATTGCAGCCTTTTGTCTATGCCAGCGTTTAGCTCAACAACAACAACACAGAATGCATCATCTCAGGAATGAGAGCTCATATCAAAAGCTCATCTTTAGATTTCCTTCACTTTCAAACGGCATTATCTGCAATGATAATTAGTTTAATTATTTCCTAATCGTGTCATGTGGAAACTAGGATCCGCTAGTGTTTCAGTTGCATTCCCATAGGAAACATAGTGTTACAATTTTTATTACATGCCCTGAATATGTATGAAGAGTAATGTCCCTTTGGAAATTAGGTAATTTAAGTCATATTGCTGCATACCAATTTATTTTACTGTAGTTCTGTTTTATAAAAATGATAGCACTTTGGCAGCAATTATTATTTATAATTATAGTTATTGTAAGATACCTTTAAGGCTTTTTTTCCCCAGAGAACAGTACACTTTTCATGCTCTAGAAGGTTTGTTAGTCACAAACAAATGGCAACAATGGAATTTTAGCCACATACATGGTTAAATGTACGTGGCCAAATGTATTTTTTCCCAATGTACGGGGGGAAATGTCCATGATCCTTTTCATACATATTTAAAGACTCATCCAAATACTTAAACAGGACCCAGAAAAAATCTTACTGATGGACAGATTTATACAATCCAATATTAACGTTATTTATTTATGAACACAAATGGTCCATGCTAAATTGAGGGGATAAATGATAAGTATATGCTATCATTCCTGCTTTAAAAATAAGCTCTACAAAAATATACAGGTATTTGAACATATTGAATATGAACCATACTGTAAGTTGTTACATTAATATGAAGTGGTATATAAGTCTAAGTGCTATTGCTATTAATTTACCTGAGAATAAATACTATTGAATTCACTATTTGTTTCTTGTCTATGCAGTAGTCGTTGACTTACAATCATTCGTTTAGTGCCCATTTGAAGTTACTATGACACTGAAAAACGTGACGTATGACCTGTTTTTCACACTTACGACTGTTGCAGCATCCCCATGGTATTGTGATCAAAATTTGGACGCTTGGCAACAGGCACGGTTGCAATGTCCCAGGGTCATGTGATCACTTTTTGGGACCTTCTGACAAACAAAGTGAATGAGGTAGCCAAATTCACTTAACAACTACGTTAGTAACTTAACAACTGCAGTGATTCACTTAACAACAGGTGATAAGAAAGGCTGTAAAAATGCAGCAAAACCCACTTAACAACTTTCTTGCTTGGCAACAGAAATTTTGGGCTCAATTGTGGTCGTAAGTTGAGGACTACCTTTAGAAATTTTAATAAATCTATAAATGTAGTGCAAAAAGAAAACATTCCCACAGAACTCTATAAAGTACTTTATTTGTGAAATGCATTATGGTAAAGAAGCTTACTTATATACTCCCAAGCAAAACTCTAAGTCTAACCCCTGGATTGGGGCTGAAAGGCGAAAAGGAAGCAGTACTCTCCCTCCCATATTTGGGTAGACCAGGTGATCTGACAAAAGAAAAACACTTCTAGAGGCTGTTTGGACACTAGGAAATCAACAGTACTACATGCATTTGCAGAACTGAAAGGAGAGGAAATGATTGGCAGGGTTAAATAGACCAGCTGCCAAGGAAGTAATAAATTTTCCTGGGACTCTGCCTTCCATCACTTTCATATTTCATAGTAGCACAGAATGTTTCCTGCTAGAAATGCAAGGTCCTTAGACTTCATGTGTTAACTAGTAACCCTTCTTGTGTAAATCAAAGGGTTCTGATTGGTACTTTTGGCAAATCAAAACAAGAATATTTATAGTCAACTCTACATTTCTGTAAATGCAAAGGAATGTGCAGATCGGACACAACTTTGTTGGAAACATTTTCCCAGCATTCTTGATGCTGGTTTATCCTTGCACATATAATTTCTTTATATGTTAGTCGTGTCAAAATATTAGCCACCATTTATTCAGCTTAAGCCAAGTACAATTCATTGTTAGCAGTGATTATAATGCTACTTGGCCAGTATCTTAACACTAGATCAGGGGTGTCAAACTCAAGCTCCGCGGACTGGATTCACCCTGGAAACAGCGAAGGACGGCACACAGTGCCTCTGCCAGTGAAAATGGAGCTCAGGAGAGAGTCCTCCCACGAGGGGGGCATGTGCAGCCTCTCTGAGCTCCATTTTTGCTGGCAGAGGGCTGCAGGAGGCCGTCCTGGCTGAAAATGGGCCCCCGGGGGGGGCATGCACGGCCCTCCCAAGCTCTGTTTTTGCTGACAGAGGGCCCTCAATGAAATCGAGTTTGACACCTCTGCACTAGATCATCCTGGACACTAGATCATCCTGAACATAAAAGTTATGCTTCTCTTTTTTCATTTTGCAGCCCAAATATGGTAGGATTGTTGCATGCGGAATACATAATAACACAACGTGTACCGATTATTCATACTACAGAAATTCTGGCATTTGCAGTTTTGATAGATAAGAGGATAAGTTATGAAATATAACAGAATCCAACAATGATTGGCAAACTTATCAACCTTCTCTCCCCAAGAGATAACATGACCAGAGCTGATCATCAGTAGCAAGAGCTCATCTCACTTTCTACTGGAAAAGTGGCATAGTATTAAGGTTTGTGATTCCAATACAATACAACTAATGACAGTGCTAGATGATACCCTATGGTCCTTTTAAATGCAGAAGTGGCTCCCAGGATTAGCTCATTAATCCTGAATGATAGATTGTAATTTAATCATAAAACATAAAGGAGCATAGGAAGCCAAGCATCTATTGTCTCAATTGTCTTCATTACTCTGCTTTAGATTTAATGTGGCACCCTAAGGCTTTGAGAATCAAAGCAATGCAACAACAACAAAAAGCCACAGCATATCATTATTTACAGAAATACTCGCAAACATTTGAAAATTCAATTAAAGCCAATGTACTGCTAATTAAAATTTCATCTATGGTTTTACTACACTATGTTACAAACTGTTATAAAAAAAACCACCATCAGATTGTGACTATTCTTTGGTTGCTACCTAATACAAGTATATTAGGAATTTTGTGTATTCACCTTATGATATATAACTAACTGGAGGACATCTCATTTTGTATGTCAGGCTGATTGTCACTTGCAGTAATTAAAAAAAAACACAGTATAAAACTATAGAGTTCGGAATGCATAAAATCTGTAAAACAAAGTCACATAAAAAGCAATTTGAACTTCTTTCTCTAAATTAACAGTTTATCCTTTCTCTCATGTTTATGCTATGTAAAAATGGAACACACACAGGCTCACACACAAATATATGTGTACTGTATGTGTATGTCTCTATGTATATATTATTTTAAAAGTTCCAATGAACAGCAGACATGCATGGGAGTCCGCTGTAGGTAACCTGCCTCACTTCCTGTTCTCTGGTCATTAAATGCCAATCACGAGAACATATTTGTTGCTTAGGGAATTAGGCCTTCGAACTAATCTGATTCCAAATATCAACAGAGCACTGGTATTGGCAATCTCTGCTACTTGTCCTCAGCAGACCCATCTATTTTAACTTCTTTTACAAATTGTAATATAAACAACACCATTTGCCGTGGTCATCCGCTGTCAAGTATGGCAGATTTTAGTACTATTACGGCACAGCTCTACGGCATAAAGCAAAATGTTTTGGAATTATGAAAGATGGATAAATGAGGGGGAAAGAGACAATAATTTTTAGGGCTGTGTTGTACCTTGCATTTGATTGGGAAAAAAAGGGGGCTTCATCTAATTTGGAGTAATGTTATTTCAATTCTAATTTCATGTGACCTACATTTTACATTAAGCAAAAGTTTAGAAGCAAAGCATTTAACATTTTTACTCTTTTGTAAAGGATCATTTCTCCAAGGAATTGATACTAAATCCAATTTATTCTTGCCTTCTCGTTTTAATCCATCCATCCATCCATCCATCCATCCATCCATCTGAAATAGCACAAGGCAATGCAACAGCAATGAACTATATGACAATAAGTACATAAAAATAGAGATATCCATAATGTATTTCTCCAAAGCTAGAAGTGGTTAATTTACAATGATTTCAGAGCAATCAAATCTACAATGAATCTGACATCTGGGAATATAGAACGGTGGGAACTGGAAGAATATAATGACTAAGTGAAGAAAACATTTGTTACTGATTCCTGTATCATCAAAAATAAAACAAGAGAAGTAAGCATGTAGAATTAAATACAGTACAATACCAGGTTAGTTGATCAGAACGGGACATAATGAAGATATTTTCTCCCAGTTTAAGGTAGTTTATGTAAGGGGTGGGTGGGAAAGGAGGGAAAGGAAAAGTCAGGGCAAGGATCTCAGTTCAACCGCATCCATACCAGAGGTGGGTTCCTACCGGTTCTAACTGGTTCTTTAGAACAGGTAGTAACTCGGCGATGACGTCATGGAGCCGGTTCCTTCGGTGTCTCTGTGGGTGCCGCCATTTTGGATTTTGCTTCTGCGCATGTGCAGAAGCTATTTTTTTATTGCTGCGCACGCACACTCGAGGCACGACCCTGAGTGAACCAACAGCAAAAAGAACCAGAACCCACCCCTGATCCATACCCCGAGAAACAATTCTAGTACAAACCGGCTACCCTGAAAATAGGAAGGATTTGGAGGAGGAGGAGGAAGAGAGGATTAAATGTAGTATGAAGGAAAATCTACTTTCCCCTGACATTTGCAAATTTGCAATGTTACAGAGGAATCAGATCTGCTTGACCCGACTTGCCATATATTCATGGACCTGACTTGCTTTTATTCATGGCATAAAAAGCAGAGCATTTAAACTGTTCCAGAGCTTTGACATCAAATACTGGACTGGTTATGTTATTGCATTAAACTGCTCAATCTCAATACATAATAACAGCACTAAAATTATACTGATAACATACATTTCTAGAAATCTTTTGAAACTTCCGGAAAGTACCGGGTAGCAGTATTCTTTTTCTCAGCGCATATAGTTTTAAACTGCTATGCATTTTCTAAATTAGACCTGATCAAAATAAAGCCTATTTTTACCACATCTTTAATAGTGTTGATAGTCAGAATTAAAGCTGGTATAAAAAATATCAGTAAAAAGAGATTTGTTACTAACATCTGATAGAAAGTTTAGTGAAAAGATTTTTCTTTGCAGATAATGATGCTAACCCAGGGTTTCTGAAATTAATTTAAAAAGGCAGCACTTTGTGGTTGTTATGGCTTGAAAACGGCTGTTTTCCTGTCTGCTTTGTCATCATCAAAGTTGTCTAATTTCAGCTCCCCCAAACTTTCATTTCAATGGTTTCAATAAAAACAATTTACTACAAAATTACATCAAAGCACCCCAGAAAACTACTGAATAGAATATTGTAAGCCATTTTCTGGCACATACTTTGCAGCGGAAAGCGCTCGCAGTTTTATACAAGGCATTTTGTGATTTATGGAACTCAGAGAACTCTTTAAGTTCACCCATTCAATCAGAGCATTATTACACTGTTCTAGGAGCAAAAGGAAACTATTTAGCAAGCAAGAAAAACATTCAGGTCTTGTATATTAGGCTCAATCACTACTTTCCCTGCACTGTTTAAAGACTTAAAATTGCAGAACAATAATGATGTTCTCTTTTACAATGAAGTGTCTTCTTGTCCCTAAGTGACTTCCTTTGAAAGGAAGATAAAGCAACAGAAAAGCAGGATCAATCGCAAATGTTTTCAACCAGCTGAGTCAATACAGCCAACCCAGCAGGCCATTGCAGGAATAAAGTCAATATATGAACAGCAAACTGTGACTTCACTGACATTTTTGCTGTATAAATAGTTATAGCAAGAGCCCAAACAAGATGAATGTAAAAAAGAATAGTGTTTCACAGACAAATGGCATTCAGATACATCTAATCTCTTTAATGGGACGTGGTGGCTCAGTAGCTGAGCTTGTCAATCAGAAGGTCGGCAGTTCAGCGGTTCAAATCCCTAGCGCTGCATAACAGAGTGAGCTCCCGTTACTTGTCCCAGCTTCTGCCAACCTAGCAGGTCGAAAGCACATAAAAAATGCAAGTAGAAAAATAGGGACCACCTTTGGTGGGAAGATAACAGCGCTCCGTGCGCTTTTGGCATTTAATCATGCCAGCCACATGACCATGGAGACGTCTTTGGACAGCACCGCCCCTACAGACGGAAACGACCTTTACCTTTACTTTAATGGGTGACAATTGCTATGAAGCACTTCCTAGAATTACTTTCCTATACCCATGGTTGATACAATTGTACCAAAGGGAAACTTTCAACTGACCAAGTTGCATTGTAGATTATCTCTCATTTTATTAGATTTAAAATGTTAGAATAGTGAAAGACTAGTTATATTATTATCAGTTATGAAGCAAAGAAAAACAAGTATTCAAGGCTGACATTATATGCTGCAACTTGTGAGCCTACCATTATATCTTGGCTCTTATGTTTTTCTGGTATACTTTGGGTTTTTGCCTTTTGTGTGTTATATTATCAGACAGTGGAAATAGACTCTGATGACCATATCAAAAGCTACTCTTTATTACACCTAGGCTATTTGCTATTTAAAGTTAGAGTTAGTGCAATAAATGAAATTTTAACTGTAGGAAGTTGTCTGCTTCTTGCTCATTTGCTAGTATTACAATGACCCATGATGTAATACTCTAGGAGAGAAAATACCTCTTGCAGATTTTTTTTCACGACTCACAAAAAAAAACACCATTCCAGTATCAGATTAAGCGAACTTCCTTTGCTTACTCTGATACTGAAACATCCAAACTTTCTACACCCTCTACTTGGCATGCATGCCATTTGGAGTTCCTAGAGGAAAGATGGAATACAAATTTCATAAACAAGCTTTACCTTTTAAAAGCTAAAGATCATTTCAACAATATAAAGAAGATAATGTGTTAGATCGCGCAGCGTGGAAAGACTCGAGTCGCAGTGAACAGTCAGCTCTCGTTTATTGCAATCAGCTCGTAGTAATCCGGACTGCCGGCAGGCCGAGGGGAACCCGCTTTTATGGGATTCCCCTGGCTTGCCGGCCGACAATTACATTGGTTGAAACTTCCCGCCGCTAGTTAGCCAACCAGCAACGGGACATGCAAATGGGGATTAAGAAATGCATAGGGGATTAGTGAGAACACAACACAATGTAAATAAGAACTTATGAAAATCAAGTACACTCCAAACATCTACCACAACTCTGTAACCAAATCGAGCAATTCTCTGCAGCAGTAATAGTACCGGAGCATTAATAAAATGCCCCCCACTTCATAATCCTCTGCAAAGCCAAAGATTTTATGTGGTGACATTGGAGTTAAGCCTACAATTAGCCTCTCTGCTGACTGCTTGCAGATACTTCAAGGTGCTCTACGTCTTGGGTCAGTGTCATTTATTAAGCGTGCTGCATGCAGTATCTCTAAACTACAGCTCTCAGTTTTGTTTTGAATAGAACTCCCCAAAGTTTTAGAGAGAAACTTGAAGGGCATCCAGTAGTATCATGCTGGTGTGCTAAAGATATTGCCGAACAAAAAATTATGAGCTGAGGAAAAAACAGGAGGGATGGGTTTATATATTGTCTCTTAATCCATAGCGCAAGATAAGATACCGTGATTAGAAAAGAAGGTTACTTTATAATACTGACATTTACTTGATGAAGAATAAATTAAAATAGCCTTTGGAAATATCAACATCCCTATTATGAATAAGTTATAAAAGAACATTAGAATGGTGCAAACGTACCACTTCGAATGATATAAAGCTTCACCTAGCAGCTAGCAGTAACAATTTTCGAGACAGATGCTTGTTTAATTCTAAACTAAATAACTAATAGTGGTATAAAACCATCTTGCAATATTTTACATTACCTGAGCAATTTCAAGATACGGTATTAGAAAAAGTCAGCAAGCATATAATGTGTTTTTTTTTCCACATGAGAGTGAAAGAGGTAAACTCAAATCCACATGGTACAGTACTATGAAATGTAATTTTTCATTCCTTCAGGGCAAGAAAGGTTTTTAAGTTAATTGCTGTTTTATTCAGAAGAAGCAGGATGCTGACTTCTGAAATGCTTCAGGAGTATAATTATAATCATGTTAACAGTATAACTTAGTCTATTACAAAATTATCTTCCGATTTAACACTCTTCTGTCTTTTTGTAAATTTGACTTTTTTTTTTACAGCAAAATATTATGTAATTAGTCAGGGTAAAGTGATGAACACAGACAGTTTTAAATGTAATCCTAATGGAATCATGACACGTATTCAAATGACAATATTAAGAACTGAGATCGCTTAAATTAACTTAGAAAAGTACAAATTGTGCCTATAATGTTTTAAATAATGTAAAGTTACATTTTTAAATGTTAAATGTTTTAATTAAATCGTAAAATGTCATATTTCCCAGTAAATATTTTACTATAATATTTTATTTTAATTTTATATTGTTTACCCACTGGAATCAGCTTTGAAATACAGGTTTCAATTACACATCACACCTCATCTCTTAACTGCCTTTATCAGGAATATGTGCAGTATAAGACCAAAATACTTAATTTGACAATACTTAAAGCATCTCGGCCGCACACTGATATTAATTAACCTAGATCTATGAAAAGTTATTACATACAAACATTTATCCTAAACTACAGTATTCCCTTACTTTTATTAATATTCCAGTTTATATTTAATCTTGCCCGAAACAATATATGAAGCACAGTACTGATGAGAAAACTCATGCAAAAATAAAAAAGAACTAACAGAGGGAGAAAGGAGCTAGCACAGAACACTGGCTGATGGATCCATTTTGAACCAGAGGTGGGTTCCTACCGGTTTGGTCCGGTTCTATGGAACCATTAGTAACTTGGCAGCCCAGTTCATTGGAACCATTAGTGACCCGGGCCTGCCACGCCTCCGAGCCGGTGCCATCATCTTGTTTTTTGTACTTGTTTTAAGTACTGCGCATGCGCGTGGCCACAGCACATCCATGAGTGAACCAGCAGTAAGAAGATCCGGAACCCTCCTCTATAATATAGACTAATCAGTATGTACACATTATGCTATTCTATCCTGGCCTAGAAATGCTATTCAGAGAGCAGAGTAGGTATAAGAAATAATAAACCAAAGAAACTAAAAGAACTAAAAGAAACATAAGAAAACGAAAAGGGAACATAGAAAAACTAATTCAGACCGACACTATGTACTATACTTCTTTATACACATGTCTGCCTTTGCAACCTGCTACCACTGCATCCATATACTATCTTTTATTCTTTAAACATTTCATCTTTCTACTTTTCAGGGTCTCATCAAGTCTATCCACTCACCGTCTCTCTCTCTTTCCCTTGAGCCATTCACTATTCATATATCTGTCTAAAATAAAGCTGTGCTGTCAAATATCAGTATGTCATAAAATACCTGGATATGCCTATTCCTGTAAAAAGAAAAATCTAAATTGTTTCAGGAAAGAATTGTACAATTTCACAGGATACTGGAAAGAAGGTTCTTGTCTTTAAAATTGGACAACTTGCATTCTTGGATGCCCAATTCAATCTACAGTGTTTTAATCCAGACAGAGTGAAATAATCTGAGTGACAGACGTATACATCACTTTTCAAGTGTGTGAAGAAATGCTGAAAATTGGCTTTTATATGTGTAAATGGATCCAACACCTCGAGCCTATATTTTAGACTGTAGAGCGGCAGAACACTTAAAGTAACTGATAATTATTCAGAAACAAATTAAAGAATATAAATCTTAACAAGGTATGTTTTGTAGTTATTGCTAGTAATCAATAAACACGCATTAACTTTTATCACTTAATAAGTCTAATGGCAATGATAGCAAACGGCCTACTATAAAACTTTCAAATGTAATTAAATACCATTGTCTAGTTTTCTCCCTAAAGCTTTCTACTTCAACTGAATTATCAAAGCAAGTTTGTAAACTTAAGGTACACATTAAAATAAAGAGCAGTCCTCCCAAAATTCAGAAGGCAACAGAAACATAATAAGGGGCGTGCATAAGCGCATCAGCGTGCCTACTGTCCCTGTCCTATTGTTCCCTTTCATCCGAATCCATCTCATGTATTCATAATCTTGTCTATACTTGTATCCGTTTTCTAATATATGCTACACACACACACACACACACACACACACACACACACACACAAAATTGCAGGGATTATTTTTTTAAGTAAAATCCTTGTTTCTCTGAGCATATTAAATGTGCCCACTTGATATTTCTACTAAAAGCAGGCCATACTTCTAGCTCCTTTCTCTAATTCAATTAAAATAATTCTTTAATGAGTATCTACCCATACTGGATCACATACTTTCAAGTTCACGTTATAGCAATCATCTCAAAAAGAATCTCATGCTTGTTAGAGAAGGAACCTAAAAATCATGTTAAGCTGCTAGAAAGTGAGCAAGGATATCAATGAAAGAACGTGACACTCCCTGGTGGCAGGGAGTCAGAACTTCATCATAAGACTCTTCAAATAGTTTTAGTTGAAAAATGGAGCGCTCACTTATAAGGGAAGCAATGTCCTTGCATAAAACTACTTTGAGCAGAGGTGTCAAACTGGCAGCCTGTGGGCTGGATCCATCACATGCAGGCCACGCCCACTCTCGCTCCGCAAATGTGGAAAAATGTCACAACATGTCACGTAACAGCAACAGGATGCGGCGAGTTTGACACCCATGCTCTAAGGCAGAAGATTTGGGGGATGCTTCAAATGAAGCTATCCGTAAAACAGTTAGAAAATGACTAAACAGGAACAGCAACATCACGATTTTTTAAATATGGTGTATGGTAGGTTCATGCCAGCAACCTAATACCATATACCAACTATTAGGTAGGTTCCTGACTTCAGTTGTCAATTTTTCCCAGTATAGTGCAATTCTACATAAGCGCACTGCACTTATATAGGTACCTAGACATAAGTACCTTCCTGCTAAGGTGAAACATAGGATTTCTGTTAATGTTTCGCAGAAAGCTACTTTGTCAGGATTTGCATGTACCAAACATTGAACAATCTTGCTCTTTTCCTGTACTGATATGTGTAGTTATCTTTAGAAAATTCTGAATAAGCATATTCCATGACATTTCACAGTCGAAATAAGATTGTTTATTTATATCCTTCCCTTTTTTATTTTTTGCAAATAAGCCAAGACAGCAAACACATTCAACATACCTTCTTCCTCCTATAACAACAACCCTGTGAGGTGAGTGATTGTTATAGGGAAAGTGACTAAGAGAGTGACTGGTCCAAAATCACCCAATTGGCTTTCATGGCTAAGGCCTCTTAGCCATTATTATTATTATTTATTAGCTCCAATGTTATGATTTCATGAATATATACTATTAACATCAGAATCATTAAAGAAATTAGATTGAATACAGCCACTTGGGTATATAGATAAAGGTAGGTACTGTTTTAAATGTGACCTATTAATAGTAACTTACTAGCACTGATGATGTAACCTAGTTAGGGTAATGAAATGTCTGCAAGAAAACAACCATGCTAAGAGAGCATCAAGATCCCTAATAGTAATCTCAATGATCTATTTGAAAGTGATCTGAAAAAGCGGCTGTTATATTTTCTTTCATAACTTCATAATCTCTTGCTTTTTCTTTTACTCTTACTGTACTTGCCACATTTCCTTTTTAGTTTGCTTTTATACATTTGGACCCAACAAAGAGCTAGCCTTTCTATATATGTGTATAATAGTGTAACCATCTTTGAGACCTTTGGGAGAATAGCAACTACAGATCTAAATATATGCCCCCATAAAGAAAGTGAAAAATGCAATTGTCCATGCTCCAAGCATTATTTGTCCAAATGTCTTATACTGTTTAGGTTATAATTCTCATTATACACTACATAAAAGTTTAACTAAGCAAACAGACTGCAATCACAACATGTCAGCTTCTATGTATTTTGCAATAATATGGCCATTTCTGTAAAGCTCTGCACCAACTTCTTTAATCAACATAGTCAATAACTTTCCCAACCTTTTGTACTTTAGTTGTTCTCTGCAGCCCCGGAGAAAAACATATCAAGAGAGAAGGATGTAAATATAATGAAAAACATATTTCATTTCAGTCAAAGTTCAAGTAAGATGTGGAGATCCAAATAAGACCATGAAATGAGAGTTAATACTGTAAGTTATTTATATTTGCAGCAGAAGAAATTGGAAGCTTCTTTTTTAATTTTTTTTGTTGCCTCTTTCTGCATGTTTAATTTTTTCTTTCTTTTCTTTCCTTGATTTTTTTTGCCTTTTATTAGTTTGTGATAGTTTTATCTTCTATTTTAAAACTTCTAATATAATTTATAAAAACAAGAAAAAACAAAAGCATGAAACCAAAACTTGTATGGGGACAATCCACTCTCAATGAGAAAAATAGTTATTTACACTGTGAAAACTATCATCCAATTTGTCACAAAATGATTTTTTTCCCTTTGCAGTCCATAACTTATGGGCTGTATTTTTCAGTGCTATTTTTAAAGACACATTAGCTGTAATAATCAATTCCATTTCCCCAGAATACAATAATTGTTTGTATATACAAAGCCCAACTTTTGAAAGACTGAAGGATTAGATTAAGAACAGATCATCATGAAGAAAATCTACCTACATAGTTGCTAAGAGCTGATTATGTGCCATTAAGTCAGCGCCAATCAATCAAACTTCAGATTAAAAGAATTGAATCCAACTTGAACCAAAACTGGGTTGTACTGAGATTTAAAATTATAAACTGAAGATTTTTTTTTAAAGCTAGTTTTGTTTAGAAGTCAAATGGTCAAAGTTCAATAGTTGAATCTCTTCTCCAACTTAGGTCTTTAATAAATTCATAGAATAAATTCAATATAGATTTGAAATTTTGGTCCATTTTTTGTACAAATAGGTGGAATAAAAGATTCAGAGGGGATCCTGTCTAGTTCTTCAAGCTGTAAATGAGATAGTGGGAGATTTTTTACTTTTAGACTTGCAGGAGTCTATTAATGTAGCTTTACAATAAATAGAAATAGCTCACCTGATTGTGTTTTCCATCTGTTTTAGCTGGTAAGGCTGATATCAAGCTTTAAGTCTGAAAGACTGTTCCTTTCTAGCCTCTTGCTCCACCTACTATCCAGCTGACGGATATGCCATATCTTAAATGACTGATCTCTAGACAGCCTCTGTTCAAACAATCTCCCAAGGTTTTCCCCACATACCATTACAATTGTTGACCATGCAGTATTACCATTTTGTCCCACATTCCTGCTAATTCTTATGCTATGCTACGCTTCTAATCTTGTCAAGTTAATAGCTTTATTGAAAACATTTGCTGCACATTAATTCACCGTGCCTTCCCCCCCAGAAACTATATTATCACTACATTGACATTATAATTGCAGGTCTTCTTATTTTTTTACCTTGCACCTATTATATTCTCATTATTTTTATCATTATAATTTAGGTTGCTTTTGTCAACTTTCAAATTTCATCCTGCCATGAAAAGTTCATCTCTATAAAAGCACACAAATGGGAAAATCAGGTATTATACTTGTCAGTATTATTACAGCAACTTAAAAAGTTAGCTTGCATCAGTGATCTAGATGAGATAGTTTTATTTTGGTTTTTAATTTATTTTAGCTGCGAAACCTCTTACTTCTTTAAAGGACTTTAGGATTCCATCAATACTGGGCAAGACCAGTCAAAGTAATTTTGCTGCTGAGATGAAGAACAAGATACTTTCATCATGTACAAACTCTAATCAGTCTGGCAGTTGAATGTTAGTTAAATGCTAACTCATCTGTATTACACCAAAATGTTTCTAGTTCAGCCTTCAGTTCCTACAATGGCTAAATAAAAGCTTAAAGGAAACCCATAAAGAGAACAGAAATACAAAAAACCCATATCTCTTCTCTAATCCATTACCTCATAGTTTGCTGCTACATCAAGTAAACCCAAACGTTGACCCCAGTGTAGATCGCTTTGTTTTAATCAATGATTATGGTCATATGCCATCAGGTAGGCCCAACTGTTCCTGATGACCTAATTTTCTTCAAGGACATTCTGTCCCTAACCTGCTCCTTCAAATCTTCCCAGGGTACAAACATTGTCATTCTAATGAAGTTCATTTATATTGATGTTGGTCATTTCCTTCTCTTTACTTCCACCTTTCCAAAGAGTCTAAGAGCTGAAGAAGCTTCTTGGATGAGAAGCGAAATGTCATCAAAGAAAAAAAACAGAAAGTGCAGTTGCCTTTTGAAAAAGCACCTTTGGGACAACCATGACTTGGATGATTGAGAATCTCCATTGACACTAGTCATTTGTGCCTCGACTGATAGCTCTGGGCTGATCTTTCCATTTGTTTTGTTGGCTATCCATGGTATTCTCAGAAATCTTTTCAAACAACAAAGTTCAAAAGTGTCAATAGACTTTCCATCTTCCTTCAGTTCAGTTCCATAGAATGTCATAGAAAAAAACATTGCCTACATGGTATTGGTTTTTATAGTTATAGAAATATCTGAGCACCTGAATATCATTATTACTCCTGCACTGTATTTCTTAACTGCTAACTTCTTCATAGTAATAGCTAATCCTAAAAGGCAGAAGTTGTATTCACTGCTTTAGTTCCTTCACTCTCAATTCTGACGCTGGTTGCTGTACATGTTTATTATTAGTGCTCGTCTTTATGTTTAATCTTAACTCAATTTCTTTTTCTCTGCCCTTCTTGTATTTCATTAGTAGAGCTTCCATATCATTTATTTTCATTATTTTCAGCTGCCAGTAGTACCCTGTCATCAGAATAGCACAGGTTCTTGATGTTTCTTCCTCCAATGTTAAAACCATGCCTGTCTTCTGGTAATCCATCTTCCCTCAATATATATTCAGTATATAGTTCGAATGACTAAGGAGAGACTTTGTATTACATGTTTGCTGACCTGCAGCCAGTCTGCTTCACCTGATTCCATCCAGATTGTGGCATCCTGACCTCTGATTAGTTTTGCATGAGGACAATCAGATGTTCTGGGATTTGCATTTTTTCTGGTTAATTACAGATAGCTTACACTACAGTGTTTCTATGTAATAGTAATACTTCTGCCCTTGTGTGCCTCACCTGAAACTTTCTTAATCTGAAATGCATTTGCAATTCATCATTTAAAGAGATTTTTCCAAAGCTCTTCACAATCACTTTTGATTTTTATCATTCTTAATAATTTAGTATAATCTGCAAACTTGGTCACCGAATAGCTTACACATTAGTCATTTTTGAAGTATTGCAACCATAATAATTCCCTAACTATTATAGAAAAATGCTATAGTCATGTACAAAAATTAGCATAGACAGGGAGAATGGTATGGTATAATTCAATGGGGGGAAATGCTCAGGCAACCTGAATATTAGGTCAAGTAAGAGTTGATGTATTACACTAGACACTTGAGACAACTGAAGAAAATGGATAAAAATACATCTGGAAAAAAGGATGGAAGACAGGTGAAGTGGGGTCCCAGAAGGCCCAACTGGGAGTAATGTCTATCTTCATTAAAGTGACAAAAGAAACAACAAAACAATTTGATCTACATCTTCATTCTAATCTTTTTACTTTATTACATTGAAAGATAAAACAGCATGCATACATAAATTGGTATTGATCACACTATTTTAGTTTGAAATGAGGACTGTTATGACAAAATAGATTCATAGAGTTCCTTCAAAAAATTACTTTTTAAGGTCAAATTTAACCAAAAGTAAAGCTGTTACATTAAGCTATTCTTTGAATCAAGTCAGAGTATTCGAAGAAAAAAAAATGGTTTTGAAAAATGTTGTGTCCTTTGAATTTTTCAGTACACATTTTTCTACAGGGTCATTCTCAAGTTACTGTTTGTACACAATTTCAGTATATGTAGTGTGTTTATTGACAAGAAAACATGATGCAGGTCAAAATTGGAAAAGCAAGGAGCTATTGCTATGGTTACCTTTTTTTATAGACAAATAGGGAAGGAAAAAAGGTTTTCATAACAAAGAACAATATACTTTTCAAAGAGTTCAATAAATAAGTTTTTTTTCTCAAGTTATAAGCAACCATACATAGCTCACTCTCATTTTTCAAAAATTGTTATTGTAATATGAGTTGTAAAATTACAGGCTCCTGGCCTTTCCGTTTCAGATCTTTCGCTATTTAGGTTGCTAAACAATTTCTACAATTCTAAGGAAGACCTATTTCATGAGCCAAAACCTAAAACATTTCTTCAAATACCGGTATGGATACTATTTTGATTTAAATTAGCTAAAGGGTTGTTATATCTGCTCTTGTTTAACTGTGATTAAAAAATGGGTGGTTCGTTTAGAATATGGGTGTCCAACTCATGGTGTCATATTCCCATCACGTGACATTTCGTGACGTTTTTTCCCTTCACAGAGTTGGGGTGGGCGTGGCCTGTGTGCGATGCATCTGGCCCTTGCCTTGCCAGTTTGACACTCCTGATTTAGAAGATATGGTTTCCCATATGCCTGATTTTATATATGCACACTTACAGTAACAGTTATGTTATTTCCTTCTTTTCCTTTCCTTTGGAATTGGACCTTCCAGTGCTAGAAGTGTTACAATTCTTACACTGTATGTTGCAGATCAGGGGTGTCAAACTCGTGGCCTGTGGGCCAGATGCATCACACGCTGCATGACAACGTGAGAATGCAAGTTTGACACCCCTGTTGTAGATGACTTGGTTTTTTTTCTTCTTGGGCCATTGTTTTTTTTATTTACTTAGATGTTTGAGAAGGTTTAGTTTGTTTATGTGCCATGTTGATGCCGTATGCTTGTAATAGTGTGCTGGTTGTTTCTGAGATGCTTTTGGTATATGGCAATGAATGACAATGCAATTGGACAAACTGCACAAGCACAATTGGGTTGATGTCCAGCTGTCCACTATCCATTGCAAAACCCAATATCCTCCCAAAAGGCCTCAGCTATAACACAAATGATGCTAATCAGAATTCTCTGCAGCCTTAGAAGCAGCATTTAAAGCCATAGGATTGGAGTCTCATTTGCCTGAAATGGTATTGGGTTTCCTGCTTGAACAGGGGGTTGGGCTAGAAGACCTCCAAGGTCCAGATCTATTATTCTGTTATTCTAAACACAGAAACAGAACTAACTCAAAGCAGAGGACAAAACAGCCCTTAAAAACCTAAAGAAGAATCAAACCATCACCATCCTCCCAGCAGACAAATTTCAAATCATGGTTATCATGGACCAAATATAATAAATACAAAAAGCCAAAGAATTATTGGGGGATAAAGATACCTACAATCCAGTGGTGAAATGCTACCTACTCGGTCTGGTTCAGGCGAGTAGGTAGCAGTGGCCGCCGGTGGTTCGGATAACCGGTGGCAGCCATTGAGCAAGGTTCCGCCCACCCGCCTGAACGTCACTATTTCTGAAGGCAAAGCCTTCTCCACATGCACAGAGGGTGGAAAAGTGTGTGTGATGCAGGCATGTGCGTGAGTGAAGTGAGTGCGTGCATGCGTGCGTGCAAGTTGCACACTTCCAAACCAGTAGGGAAGGTAAGTAGATTTCACTGCTGCTACAACCCAATACAGAAACTGGATAAAGTGATCAAAAGAACCCTCAATGACTTAGCCACGAAAAGGTCAAATCACATAAAATAATAACAATAAAACAACAATATAGTAATCCTTCCTGGATATTCTCAGAAGAAACAATAGCAAATCAGAAACTCAAGTCTATTGAAAAATAACCCACCCTACATAAGTGTTCCATTACCAAAGTAACAACCAACCTCCGACAAAGATTCAACAATTCAACCCTGAGCTACATATATTTCCTTTTATTAAAATAGTTTTCAGTCATGCTAGTATGCATCGCCATTTTTTGTACATGCAACTTCATCTGTTTGCCATATTAATTTCACAACAGCCCTACAATATAATAGAACACTTTACAGAAAGTATAATAAGTAAAAGCATTTCTTTATAGTTGATTTATTAATTGTTTAGGTTTTATTAATGATCGCACTGATTATTACTGTGCCAATCTGCAGAAATATTATATTTCAAGCTACTTGAACTATTGTCATAAAAAGTCCATTATGCTAGATCTCTATTAGCTGCCATTCATTCAGAAGAGAAAATGTATTCAATTTGTACCAAACATAAATTATTTAAAAAATATAGTGTAAACATGACATCACCTTGAAACCTAGTGTTATATTCCTTCCATTCTTCATTATTAATTATATAAGCCATAAGTCAGCCATCTGTGTTGATTTTATTTATGTTTACATTTATTTCAGTAGCATGTCTACTCCTAATTTCAGCATCATTCTGAACCTTTATATTGGGGGCAGGGGGCAATTTTGAAACACGGTACCGCATAAATATTGCCTGCTGAGATTAAGGAGAAAATACAAAATGAAATACGGCTATAGGCAAAATTCTGTAATGGTTCACAGAGGCATAAATTTAGGTTTTAAGGCAAATACTGTAAACATGGTAAAAGATTTTATAGAACAGATTTTTCAATGCCCTAATTAATTTCTTAGGAAAAAAAGTATACTCTTTCACTTATTATAAAGCTGTGGGATTCATACAAACAGAAAACATCATTGATCTAATAAGGAAGGCATTTAGAACCAGCTTGAATATTTTCTAAAGAATTTTCTAAGGTAAAGGTAGGCAGAGAGCCAATTTGATGTAATGGTTAAAAGTATCAGGCAAGAAATAAGGTGACTATGAATTCCAACCCTGCCTCAGGCACAAAGCCAGCTGGATGACCTTGGTCCTCTCATTTTCTCTCAGCCTTAACATTTCTAAAATTTCTTGCCAAGAAATCTAGAAGGACTTCTCCAGGCAGTTGCTTGACGTTAAGACTAACTTGAAGTCACTCATCTTTTTCATACAGATGGAAAGAGGCATTTAGGCCATCTAGTCCAGCCTCTTCAATACAAAAATCTCAATTAAAATTAACCAGAAACTGTGTTCATATGGAAGCCAGACAGTTAATTGTCTAGCCTCTACTCAAACACCACTTTCTGAGTTACTGGTTCCATCATCAAACCGTTCTTACTGGTACTGTAGGAATAATGTATTAATATTGAACAGGAATATGCTTTTCATGAATTAAATTCCATTATTCTGGGCAACAATTGATGGTTACCCACTCTTGGCCCTGCATTTTGTCATCATCAGGATGACTACATTCCCTAAAAGTTTCGCATATTGTCTTGACCTACCATTGGTTTCCCCACAGATATACCATTCTTATAGGCTACAGTTTGTTGTAATTGTAAAATTGATTACTGATATAGACAATGCAAGGGAGTGAGACAATGCTGTAAACTCTTCCTTATGTATTCAGTCTACATGTTGAAGTAAGGGAAACTGGATTAGAAGATGAGCATGGTTTTAAAAGTGGAAGAAGAAACACCAATTACTTGCCCTATGTCAATGACACGACTCTGATAGCCAACTATGCGAAAGATCTGCAAGATCTAGTAATTGGGGACTTTAATAATATTTTTATACAGTTCTGTGCGGAATAATATTTCTATGTACTAAATTAAGTCCACATATGTTTCAATATAGCCTACATGAGCTATAGTGGCACAGTGGTTAGAATGCAGTATTGCAGGCTGATTCTGCCCACTGCCAAGAGTTCAATACTGACCGGCTCAAGATTGACTCAGCCTTCCATCCTTCTGAGGTCGGTAAAATAAGGAGCCAGATTGTTGGGGGCAATATGCTGAGTCTGTAAACTGCTTAGAGAGTGCTGGAAAGCAGCGTGGAGTGGTATATAAGTCTAAATGCTATTGGTATCACTACTTAAAGTCTGAAAAATCTGCTATTTAGAATATATTTTCTAGTCTTGATAAGAAATAATTTGGATTTTATATTAAATATCCTTATTAAAGGATAAGATTAATCCATGTAAGAGAGTTGCCTCAATAGCTCTTAGTCTTGATGGTTTTAGAGAAGATTTATATTCACAGATGTTATACATCTGAACACAAGTTACTGATTATCACCAATGGAACAGTGATACCGTCCTATAAGTGGTTTCCATTTCTCACTGGAAAGCAGAATGCTGGGCTTGTTTTGCTTTTTAGTTTTTTCAATGATTTTCTGTTGACCATATTCAGGAGAATTAATCTAAATCCAAGAAATATTATGGATATTTAGAAGTATCCAAGAGAACTTTGGATATGATTTTCTTCTGTATTACTGCATTCTTGAAAAAGAAGGGAGTGCTGCTCAAAGGAGAAAAGCTATGTATCCAACTGGATAGCACTTTACTAACTGAAGTTGCGGAAAAGCGAGGAAAGGTATGGCAGTCATCAGACCTCCTGCTTTTATCAATTATCCACAAATTGTAACAAAAGGGGCACGGTTACATTAATTGGACGCCTTATTCTCTTACATTCACATTCATACTAGCAAATTTCTGCATTACATTCTTTTTCAACTCATTTACTATCCTGTCCCAGACAGCTTTGATTAAAAATCCTATCAGTCTGCAGGACAAAATTAGCTGGAACTCCACATAATAGCCTTTTAACTTTAATGAATAATAAAAGAAGCATGATAGAAAGATCTGGGAATTAAAAATACATAACTGTCATTTTTCTTGGTATTCCCTGTAATTCCTGGTTTAAAAAAAAAATCCATTGTTTTAAAATAGCAAGGACTTCATGCTGAAACATTTCAATGCATAAATAATTCAGCATCTCCCTTTCTCTCCTGGCTATCTCCATCCTCTCTACCCCACTGAAGAAACAATTAAAGAAACACAACAGGCAACAATCACCTGAATTGTTTAAAATCACTGAATTGTTCCAAGTAGTTTCAACAGAAGAAGAACAAAGGCTGATGGGGGTAAAAAAATCACCTGACTCAGGAGAGATGTGGTTGTTAGATTGTGTTAGGTTGGTTGAGCTGTCAGAATAAGATAAATGAAGTTCAGTTTTACCATTAACCTGTGACATTTTGACAGTGCAAGACTATGTACTGTGAGAAAGGTTGAATATTTATTCCTTGATTTTGCATTTGCCTATTTTGAAATACTACATACAAAGATAGGCAGGTGGAATGAAAAAGGAAAAAAAACGATGAATCCACCCAACCCATAATGCATCAAAAGAAACAATTCATATTGTTAAACAAAAAGGCATACTCGGAGAATAAATTGGTGTAGAACTATTACTGCTCTTCCCCAAAAAGGAACTGTCCAAAGTCAGAATTTTTCAAAAAGAAAAACCGTAATTCTCTCTACTGACAGTTTACTTTCCTTATATCACATTAACATTAAGAAAGGAAAGAGAAATAGAACAGAACATTGTATAGGCATATTCATTACTTTTAAATATTTTATTTATTTATATATATATCTGAAAATCAGCCTTCAGTGCCTGATTTTTCCACATAATGACATGTAAAAAATATGAAGGTTTGTTATAATTTGTTCTGAATCATTTCTTAAAAATAGTCCCAGTACCTGATTTGTGTTGTAACAACAATCTTATCAAATGACAGCCCAAATCAGATAGGAGTGGTGTGTAAAGCTTAAATGCTTGATGCAAGAGATCTCTTAATATAAATTAATATAACAGGGGATGAATATTATATATGTACACCTTTGTAGACTATATTAAGCTTCCATAAATTTATCAGCAATAAGCTTAGAAGCAAACAATCTAAAGATAGCAAGATATTATAAATATGGTTCAGCTGATAATAGTGCTAAAATGATGACTGTGATATTCTGGTAGAAGATATATATTTTTATTTTATCTCTTCCTATCTTACAATAATACATAAAGTCAAAATTAGAACCCAAAATATTAACATTTAAAGTAATTTAAACAATGAAAAAGCTGTTACTATTCTACAATTGTGACATTTAACAATATGTTTCTCCATTTTGGTTGGAAATGATTTCAATTTAGCATCCATACCTAATATATGAAGATATTAAGAAGAGATACATCATGATCTAAAGATGTCACAGAGAAATTGATTTTAATGTCAGCAACATTGTAATGGCACCAGCTCTACTTATTCTGATGACTGAAAAATGCTGGAAACAGGATGGAGCCCTGAAAAAGCATCTTATGATTGTTTCTGTCTCCTGAAGTACCTATTTCAAGGAAAAGCTAGTTAAATGTGCTGAAAGATAGGAAATAGCTGTTTGGAAATAGTACTTCCTATTTCCATATTATTTAGATAATTGAGAAATACTGCAAAGGAGACCAACAAGGATAGTGCAACTGTCATAAATATGAGTCCGTTGCTAAGCATCTAGGCTTTGATCATGTGACCACGGGGATGCTACAATGGTCGTAAGTGTGAAAAATGGTCATGTCACCTTTTTCCATGTAGTTGTAACTTTGCTAACTGAACTGTTGTAAATTGAGGGTTACCTGTAATCTGCTTCTCCAGGATTATCTATAGTTGAGAAGGCATCACTGTTATGATTTTCTTACTCAATCATCCAATTTTAGAAAAAACAGTATTTTTCTAAACATTGAAACTGTCTCCAAAGGATCCCCTAAGTGGTTTAATAATTACTTCTTTAAACAATCTCTCAGATAGATTAATTTAGTTTAGTTTAGTTTAGTTTAGTTTAGATTAGATTAGTGGGTATGTGGACGAACAGACAGACAGAAGACAGACAGGCAGGCAGACACGGAGACACATGGATACACACAGTCATGGACACTACAGAGGAAAAATGATGGCATACAGCACCACAGGTCCTGCCATGTCCTCAGGAGACACAAACAGAAGTTGAGCCAATTTAATTATACTGGAAAATGTTCCGAATATCCCTGCAACTGACTCTGTATCAATGGTGGCATCCAGAATGGATCTGAATGTGAGAAACTATATTTGCAAAAACCTCATAAAAGCATCTTAACAAGCCTGGGGACGTTCTGTAATCAAACTAGTAGGAGAGGACATGCCAATTTCTCATAGACACACAGTTCAACCAACCATGAGCTCGACATTGCAAATGTAATATAGGCGCATATGAATGTGTGTGACTGTTAATGGGCTTTTTCACCCGTTGAGTTGCTTCTGGACACTAACTGGCTGAAACACTAACACTAACAGGTTGCCTACATAGTGATGGAAATTGGGAACATGAGATGTTTAGCTGTTTCTTTCATACTTGTTTTAAACATACTTAGATTCCTCATTATGCAAAGAATATTTAAGTCAATTGGCTATATTGATCTAAAAATATTGAACTCTAAAACATGCACAGAGAAATTAGCTTGCTTCTTTGCTACCAGTACAATAAGCCTTATTGTGTACAGATAAAGCCATGCAGCTTTCATCTCTAAAGATAGCAGTCTAAGGATGTAAGCCTCAACAGTCCCAAGATGGATAGGTTCAGCCTAAGAATTACTCATTATACTACTAATGTCTATTAATGTCAATGCTTGAAAAGATAACAGAGCTGATATTAAATGACTTCAAAGCAGGACTTCGTTAGACACTCTATGTTGTTAAAACAACATGAAATGAAAGGGTGCTCAAGATAAGTGATTTAATAATGTAATGAATGATCTATTCTGACAGGGGAAAATAACAATAGCATTAATAAGCGATGTTGCTACATTTTTACTTAGCAAAGGATTGGGCTTCACTTTCTACTGCATTAAAAAAAATCTGTTCCGCATTTGACCAATGAACCAAAAGTCATGATTAGGCTTAGCTGGTCAACATCAGCAGCTGCTGTCACTGTACAAGGTACCTGCTAGTATGAATTCAGTGAAAGAAAAATTCAGCAACAGCGGCAATCTGTTCTCATCAAAGAGCACTTCAAACCATTGATGATGAAAAATTGGAAACACGGTTATAGATGGCTGCAAAATCAGAAAGGCTGCTACGAGGCATTTTGATGTGTGACTGAATAGTAACCCCCTCACTATTGTTTTGTGTATCAAGCAAAGAAGACACTCATAATGACGAACAGTAAAACATAAATATAAGTAAAATAATAAGCATTAAAGCCTCACAAACACACACACACACATGCCAACACACACCAATAAGGGGTAACAATACCTATCAGTTTTTCTAATAAAAAGGAAAACTGGGGTCTCTCCCAAAGATCTGGCAAATTTACATGGAAGAATATTTTTCAAACAAACTGATAAAAAGTCACTTAGACTTTGTAGGTTACGACCACATTTTGAATTGTACCTGGAAATAAACCAATACCAAGAAAAACGGTTGCACCCTGGGACATGTTTCCTACAATCTTCCCTGGCCGATTAAGTATGTCTGTTAATAGTTTGATTTATAAGATAAAAAACATTGAATCTTTTGCCTAGAGCATCAAATAGGAGTTTCCTATTACTACATTGTGAGATCACTACTGCATGAAGACAGAACTATTTTTCATGGATTCAGGTCAAATCTCATCTCATCCCAGCAACCCAGGTGAATTGTTGATATCAAAAGTAGTTGAGAATTCCAGAAGAACAAAAATACCTTGACCAATATTGTTTACTGTAATGGAATGTAATCAGCATGATTCAACCAATATGTCCACCATTTAATATATTTTTCTTTTCTTTTTTCTTTTTTCTTTTTTCTTTTTATTGTTGTTAATTTGTAGTTTGGATTTTA
>JANHFT010004918.1:30269-52040 GCA_032467955.1 Pseudoxenodon macrops
TCCCTCTCTCTCTCTCTCTCTCTCTCTCTCTTATTTTGGCCTATGATAAAGCAGTTTCAGTAAAGTTCTTGAAAAACAAAATAGAATTTTTGGAAGAAGAATTAGAAAAATCAGGATATTGGAGCAAATTAAGCAGGATATTAGAACAATTATTCTATATGCCCAATCATCCCAAGTATTTTTGATATGTCAACTGGTCAGTTCATGGTGCTGTTGAACTCTCTCTATGGTGGGGCCTTTCCCAAACAGGTGTTTTCATGGTGCATTAGGAATATAGATGGAGAACATGGATAAGAATTTCTAAATTGTCTTGCTTTGGCAACAAAAAGGATAATCTGATATAATCTATCTTGCTAAAGTCACAGAATTCGGTGCTACTATACAGGAGAGAAATGGGCATATCCTGCCTAGGAATTACAGATTCTGCTAAGTATTGAATTATACATTTGTATATGACATGGATATAGCCAAAGCTATGGTTTTCCCAGTAGTAATGTGTGGCTTTGAAAGTTGGACCATCAGGAAGGCTGAGTGCTGAAGAATTGGTGTTTTTGAACTGTGGTGTTGGAGAAGACTCTTGTGAATTCCTTGGACTGCAAAGAGATCAAATCAATCAATCCTAAAGGTAACCAACTCCCGGACTGTTTTTTGGAAGGGCAAATACAGAAGCTGAAGCTCAAATATTTTGGTCACCTAATGAGAAGAGAGGACTCATTGGAAAAGACCCTGAAGTCAGAAAAGATTGAAAGCAAAAGGAGAAGGGACAGCAGAGAACGAGATGGTTAAATAGTGTCATTGACACAACGAACATGAATTCCGGCAAACTCCAGGACACAGTAGAAGACAGGGAGGCCTGGTGTGCTGCAATCCATGGGGTTGCAAAGAATCAGACGTGACTTAGTGACTGAACAACAAGAACAACCTATGACATGGATACTAATAGAAAAGAAAGTCTGAGGAAAATACAGATTTTTAAAAGTTAGCATTTTTATGGTAAATTCATTCACTTAAGTGAAATGCCTGTACCATGCATCTCTAAACACAAGTTACTTCTTAAAAATATTTTCTATGTGACTATGTAACATTGCACAATTTATTTTCTAGTGCTTAAAAGGTTTTAATGGATACCAATTCATGAAGCTGTTACAGAAGTGTTATATAAAAGTTAAAGTTTGGGGCCATTTGTATTATTGAAACACTCCTAGTACATATAAACCAAATGTAATACAATCCAGTAAGTGTCCAAAGAAAAGTAATTACTAAAAATTCTTTATGTGAAACTGCACTTATCACTGACTGAAAAGTAAAGATAATGCATAACAAAGTACAGCATTTAGAACATTTAGTTTTAAAATGTAAGGTTCCATTTCTAATGGAAAATAATTGAAACAAATAAACATTTACACTACCAGTGCAGAAGACAGCATAAGGAATGACAAGTGGGACTGTGACACATTGGAAATGTTGTTATTAGGAGAAACTACACTGAAAGATGGATTTGCTGTACATTAAAGAGGACTACATTATGTTTTCTTTTTGGTAATCCTTAGAGAAATACCAAAATTTAATAGGAAGAAATGTAAAGTTCTGAAACTGGTTTAAGAAATCTGAAAGGGCACAACCTGGTTTGGCACTAGCAAATGTGAAACAAATCAGAGCATGTTTGTTAATTACAACTTTAACATGAACCACAATGTGACATAGCTACCACAAAGGTAAATGTTCTCTTAGGATACATTAACAGGAACATTCCGAACAATGAGACAGTGAGAACAATCAACCAATGAAACAGCTTGCCTTCAGAAGTTGTGGGTGCTCCGTCATGGAAGCTTTTAAGAAGAGATTGGACAGCCATTTGTCTGGAATGGTATGGGGTCTCCTGCTTGAGAAGAGGGTTGGACTAGATGACCTCCAAGGTCCCTTTCCAACTCTGTTATTCTATTATGGAGTCCACATCATGGGAAGCAGTTGTTCTACTAGTCATTGTTGTTTGTTACAGTCACTCACTACAGTGGGAGGTGGGGGTGGAACACTGTCTAGTTCCAAGCAACACAATTGAAAAGTGTAGTGACAAACTGAAACAAATTCAGAGGAGAATAGTCAAGATAGCAAGGGACTGAAAAATAAGCCCAATGAGTAATAGTTAAAGCATCTAAGTGTTCCGACTACAGGCTATGGAAGAATATGTTCATTTTCAAATATCCAAATATCTTTGGATATTTGAAAATATAGTAGAGTAGAATATCGTAATCATATAGTAGAAGATCTGGACCTATCTCTTGCCCCAGAACCTAAATTAAAACATAAAACTACAAGGATGTAGATTCAAGCTAGATGTCAGGAACAACTTTGTGATTCTATAAGCTATTAGTCAATGGAACAGGCTGGCAAACTAAGTGGTGAGTTCTTGTTCAAAGAGACTGGATGCTTCAGATGCTCTAGTGGACCTTGCATTGGGCAATGGGTTGGATTAAATGTCGTCTAGAGCAGGGGTGTCAAGCTCAAAGCAAACTCAAGGTGGCCCACGGGGCCAGCCTGGAAATAGCAAAGGAATAGCCCGCAGTGCCCCGGCAGCCAAAATGGGGCTGCGTGTGCAGGCGTACGGCACCCCATTTCTGGCCTGCATGGCCTCCTGCAGCACTTTGCTGGATAAAACAAGGTGTGGGGGGGCACATACGGCCACACAGCATCCTGTTTTCAGCCTGGACAGCTTCCTGCAGCACTTTGCTGGCCAAAATGAATTAAGGTGCAGCCGCATACAGCCTTCCATGCCCCATTTTGGCCAGCAGAGTGCTACAGGAGGCCACCCAGGCCAAAATCATGATGTGGTGGGCTGCGCAAAAACACCGTGCCCCCATTTTGTCTGTGAGGGTGCTGCAGGAGGCGTCTGTCCCATCTCCTTCCCCAGCTGGCCTGCGGAGAACTACAAAGCTGATCCAGCCCTCAAAGAAATCCACTTTGACACCTCTGCTTTCCATCTCTATGAATCTGGGATTCTATGAAAGTATACTTAATACAGAAAAAAATGTACCCAAATTTATTTGTATTCTGCCTTTTTTACTTTTACAAATAGCTCAAGGTAACAAACCTATTCAAAACATCTTCCTCCTCCTCTTTTCCCCACAGCAACCCTGTGAGGTAGGTTGGGCTGAGAGAGAATGACGGGCTCAAGGTCACCCAGTTGGCTTTCATGGCTAAGATAACACTAGAATGTATGGTCTCCTACTTTCTAACCTGGTGCCTTAACCACTAGACCAAACTAGCTTTGATATTACTATAAGTATTTAGCTATCAAATCTGGACAACCCACTTCATATTATAACTGAAAGTATCTCCTTTTACATTTCCCTTTGTACATTCACAATGCACATAACCCGACAAACTCAAAGGTCTGGCAACAGGGAGATAATTAAAACCTTACTCTCTTAATGTGTTGGCTCTCATGTGTAACAGTTTTTAACCAGAGTAAACTCTGAAAAAATGGACTTCTCTACTTGTAAGCCATAAAAGTATAACTATTAAAAGTGTAAATGTGCTTTTTCAGCATGTCTAACTATCCAGGAGGCAACACCCAATTAACACCATATTTCATATTGATGCCACTAAGCAAGGCAATAAATTTTTGTTGTTATTCTGTTGGCAATTATTATTGTGACACATGTTCAGAAGCAATTCTGAGAATATAAAAAACACATACCTGCCAAAGGGCTATCTATTGTTTCTCAGTTATTAAACCAGAGCTATTTGCATATGTGTATATGTCTAAATTTACATATATACAGAGAGAGAGAGAGAGAGAGAGAGACAGTGCATACATACTTGGGTAAAAACCTAGCAATATTTTCATATGGAATTACCAGATTATTTTAAATGGATCACCCATATTAATGTATATGAATAATTCTTATTTGAGCATTAGAGCATTTATTTTTCTGACTTTTCATTTCAAAGACAAGTGTTTTTGATTAATTTAATCATACATTTTAAAGCATAATTCACGGAATTATCTGAAGTATGGAAACTCCAAACAAACAATTATGTGCATGGGGTATCAAACCAGCCTTACTCAGACAACTGTTTAGCATGTCAATTTACTCGCAATGAAATGAGATGCTCAAATGAGCTTCACTAATAAACGTGCACATTTCCTAACTCATAAGCCAGAGATAAGAGCTTTTATATACTGGAAAAGATTGATTCGGCAAATGATGAACACCTCTAGATCAGGGATTCCTCTACCCGCGGTCCATGCAAATAATTGAAACCCCATCCACAGGTGAGGTAGCATGAAAAACCACGCCCCTTCAGGTCTGCGGAAAAACCTTTCTCCACAAACCAGTTCCTGGTGCCCAACAGGTTGGGGGCCACTGCTCTAGATCAGGGGTGTCAAATTGGATTTCTTTGAGGGCTGGATCAGCATTGTAGTTCTCCATGGGCTAGCGGGGATGGGGAAGAGACAGGACGGATGCCTCCTGCACCATGCCGCGCACTGTTTTGACTGGCAAAGTGCTGCAGGCTGTCCAGGCTGTCAACGGGGTGCAGCGCAGGTAAGCATGGCCCCCGTGCCCCATTTTGTCCAGCAAAATGCTAGAGGAGGCCATCTAAGCTGAAAATGGAGCATGGCACAGCCGCGTGCGCTCCCCCCATGTCCCATTTTGTCTGCCAGAGGCACCACAGGCCTGTCCTTTGCTATTTCCAGGCCAGATTTTACGAGCCAGATTTAAACACCCTCAGGCTGGATCCCTGAAAGATCCGCGGGCCTTGAGTTTGACACCCCTGCTCTAGATGGGATGCTTAAGTAGATACCACTGAACAGGGATGCTATGGCAGCAGATGTCTTGCATTGACAAGATATTATATTGAAGGACTCTTGAACTCTTCCCACTCTATTCACATTAATCTATATGTCTTTAGTGTTTTAAAATGTTCTCAATACTTTTAATTGTATTATAATATGCTGTTAATTGTGAGCCACCCAAAGTCATTGACTGAGATGGGTGGCTACAGAAATTGTATAAAAATTAATTAATTAATTAATTAATGGCTTAAGAAAATTTGAACAAAAATAGTATATTTTACCTGGGATCCCTAAAGTATAGATGTCAGACCTGGTTCGGGACCCATAAAGCAAACAAATCAACTCAAAGAACAGTGACTGAAGTAGATGGATAGCTTAATTAACTCTTCTTGACTTTTCCAGAGCATATATGGGCCTTTCCTCAAAACTAAATTTATAACTTAACATCCTTTGCATTTCCTTGCCATTAGACCAAGCCTGAAAGTGTCAACTTCAACACCTTCCCTATGCCATTATTTCAAAAACTCTATTATTTGAGAAAGTAAATTCAGGTATTACTGGTTAATGTGGGGGGGGGGAGAGAACCCTCAAACATTAAATGATTGAACTTTCAGAAATCTCATCTTCAATTTTGGAGGAAGGGAAAGGGAAGATGCCCCTGGCAGAATTCTTCTATGCGACATTTCATCTACAAGCAAAGTGTTTCCTGCCGATTTTAAAGGTCCAGAAAATGAACTTTGAAAGAAAATGCTAAGCCTTCAACACAATAGTGCTAGTGGATAGTACTAAAATAAACAGAATGATTTGTTGGTGCCAGGAAAAAAGAAGTCCATATTATAGGTATTTTTCAAGATGTGTTTTATTATATTCGGATGATAATAATCTTCCCGACAGTGGACCTGCTGATTTTGGGCACACATCAAGCTTGTCAGAATCATTTTACAACATTGCAAACAGCGGGCATGGTAGACAATAGCAAAACAGGAAGGAAATTTTCTCCCTATGTACCAAGTCTTCCCAGTTTTTCTCAGATACCCCAAAGTACAGAAGCACAACATGCTATCTTATTGGATCAATAATAAATATATATACTTTAAAGTAACACAAGGCTTAGAATTTTATTCTGTGATCCAAAACATCTTTCTCAGCTGCCATTCTAGGTATATCCAGCTGATGATCATCTGCCTTTTTATGTTAGCGATTTATAGGTGATATGTTAAATTAATAGTGGCAAGGCAATTGGAGGACTGAGAGGCAGAAAACAACTATACTTATTATTATATATCTAGAGTGGCAAGTTCCAGCTAATTATCTGATTACAACAGTTGCATCCATAGATACATAGATGTCAACTCACAAAGCATTTCTGGTCTGCTCTTGAGTTGCCATGGGCAGGAAGGGGGGAGAACTGACCGGGCAGTTTAGCAGCCACGTTCAAAAGTACATTCCATGCATACCTTCCTCTACCTTGGATCTCAGGTTACCAGAGCCGGCCTGTGAGGTGTGTTTTCTACAGCCCGCCAAAGTGCCTCATTGAAGAATGTGATTTATGACACAGCCTGAGAGGAGGGGGGAAACAGGGTCAGAGTTGAGCCATAAATTATGTGCAGGAGAGTTGACTTCACTCGGGTAGATGCTGACATGTTGCTTCTAATAAATAACTGGATTTCTTTTGAAACTTGGCTCAAGGCTCATGAGTTAATTAGGGCATCTGTCGGAACCCTGACAGCAGAATCTTTGGGTCTTGCCTCTTGGTGATTACATGGACAAATCCATGAAGTTTTCTTGGCAACATTTTCCAGAAATGGTTTGCCATTGCTTCTTTCTAGGGGTGACAGACAGTGATTCGCCCAAGGTCACCCAGAAGGTTTCCATGAGTAAAGCAGGAATAGAACTTGGATTTCCTCCCTCCTACCCAGAGGTGGATTTCACATACTATCACAACTGGTTCACCCAGCACCGGAAATGTGAGGAGAGTGCATGCCATCCATACATGCGTGCAACTCAAACAACATGACAATTCATTCGTGCGCATCATCCGAACATGCATGCAGTGTCAAAAACACAGCAATATAGGATGGGATTGCGCCCGGGTGGGTGGTTGTAGCAACCCGCAGGTTGCTACTACCAGCTCGCCCAAACTGGTCTGAACCAGCTGAATCCCACCTCTGTTCCTATCCCACTGCCATTAGGCCAAACTGGCACTCTAAAAATATAAATAGTTGACCTGTATCATTAAATGAGAACTCTACTTTCATGAAAGTAATTCAGGGTTACAGACTGAAATATTGACTAGTCCAGATTTATAAATAATGTGATTGAAGTTACTACCTGTTAAAATGATGTTAATAATGAACACATAGCTATTATGTGAAGGTTTTTTTTCATATGAGGAAAAGTATAACTGCTACAAACGTTTGTAATCTTTCCTTAATTCGGTCATCTGGAGTCATTCTTCCTTACCAAATGAACTGGACAAGTGGTTATTTAAATCTTCCATAAATGGTTTGTCTAGAGCCTACAGCTAATCTTTACTTGCCAGAGGCAATTTAAGCAGTAGCTATTTACAAACTGTAATGAAGAAAAATGAAAGCTATAGAACTTTACAAACTACTTTGTAATTCTAATATAAATAATGCAAACAATGCTGTTGTTAATTCCAATCACATAGTCTAGTTACGGCAAGACTGTTGTTACTCTGACCAAGATCTTCTATTCCAGATTATCCAAAATATTGGTAACTATAATCAGTCTAAACAATTTTTTGAAAATGGTATACAGTATGTCACAAAAGTGAGTACACCCCCTCACATTTTATAAATATCTAAGTATATCTTTTCATGTGACAACACTGAAGAAATGACACTTTGCTAAAATGTAAAGTAGTGAGTATATAGCTTGTATAACAGTGTAAATGTGCTGTCCCCTCAAAATAACGCAACACACAGCCATTAATGTCTAAACTGCTGGCAACAAAGTGAGTACACCCCTAAGTGATCATTTCCAAATGTGTGTTGCATTATTTTGAGGGGCTGTACTCACTTCTGTGGCATAGTGTATGAAGATAGTTGGATGACCATGGGCCAGTCTCTATCTATAAGCCCTAGGAAGAAATTAGACACAAGCCAGTTCCAGAGAAAATTGCAGGGACTTGTCCAAGGATTTGTCAGGAGTATAGTTTGGTACAATGGTGGATGCACACATGCATACAAACACCTGATTCTTTAATTTATTTATTTTTAGTTCTCCTATAATTTTATACTGATGTTTTAAATAGGAATTTCAGAAACAACTCTTCCAGGCTGTCTATGGCTATGCTTACAGTTTCGGCTGTAATCAACAAATAAAATAGATAATTAATATTATTATTTTGTCAAAACATTTCCAAATGAAAATATATCATTCTGTTTTTGAAAAGCCAGAATGTATCCCTGGAATTAATACATAAGAAAGATGTTGAATAGGTGTTTTTTTTTTTTAAGTATTTTTGTGTCTGACTTGTTATTCATTAATCACGGTTTTGAATTCTTATTCTTAAATATATTAAATACCTTCATATGACTGTACAGAAATGTTTGAATCTAGAATTATTTCTTCAACATATTAAAAGTACAAAATGAAATGTAAATCAGAGATGCTATATATCAGTATTTCTTTTCCCGAAGTGCTATGCATGATTAGAGATATCCACCTTGGGATGGAAGATGGAGAGAGCCAAAACAATTTTATGAAGGAGTTTAAAATTTATACTACATAATACCTTTTGGAACAAAGTGCTTTATTAGCCTTTCGTCACTGAAGATTTGCATCTGATCCAAATCAGCATTCCATCCAGGCACCTGCTGTCAATTTCCATAGATGCTTTATTATCGAGCGTTGCTACAGGTTCCAGATGTCAACATGTGAAACATATTTAGTTGTCAAACATCTACTCCAGGGAACGCATTTCTAAACTACTTTGAGAACTATCTAGCAAGCCAACCAAAATCAACAAAAATTGTTTTACGGCTTTTTTGGAAGCCAATTTTCAAATGTAAAATAAAGTCTGCAAACGCCTACACTTCAGGAATTAAATACCGTATTTTTGGGAGTATAAGATGCACCTTCCCCCCCCCTAAAAGAGGGTAGAAATATTGGTGAGTCTTATACACCGAATGCAGCCATTTTTGGCCTCCGGAAGCACCATCCCCACATCACTTTTTGCGAAAAATGGGCCAATTTTTCACAAAAATGGGATGCACAGAGGGTTTGGGAGGCCTGCAGAGTGCTCCTGGGGGGCTGGGGGAAAGCAAAAACACCCCCCTTTTTGTAAAAAAGGGGCCATTTTTGCAAAAAACGGGGCCTTTTTGCCTTCCCCCAACCCCCAGAAGCACTCTCCAAGACTCCCAAACCCTCTGCATGCCCTGTTTTTTGAAAAAATGGGTGAGAAATGGGCCCATTTTTGCAAAAAAACAGGGCGCGCAGAGGGTTTAGGAGGCCTGAGAGTGCTCCTGTAGGCTGGGGAGGACAAAAACTTTTTTTTCTTACTTAGTTCTTTGAAATCTTGGTGCGTCTTATACATCGGTACATCTTATAGTCCAAAAAATACATTACTTAACAATTGTAATGCATAGTTAGTACAGTACTTTGTGTAAACCAGGAGCAGACCGCACCAGTCTGCCTCTAGCTACCCATCATGATGTCAAGAAAACTTCTTGTTCCATCTGACTTTTTTAAAGGATTATTTAAATTAATTAGGAAATTGACAACTGCCAAAAGTACCACAGCAAGAACCAAAATATAGTCTCAGTAGATAGTGGAGCACATCTTCTGGTATGTGGATGCTTTGTGACATGGAATTTCTTTAGTGGCATTCTTTGTGTATATGTATGCCTAAGGTATGGTGTCAAAAAACTGGTCCCACAAGGTTGCCTATCCCTCACGCATCACATACATATATACATACATTTTTATACACACATAATTATTGCTATAGCACTTTTTGTTTGCCTGAAATATAAAACAAAGCCCTTATTTATTTATAATAACACCACTGTAACTGCAAACCCAGTTATTATTCTAATTACTAGCAATTATTAGCAGCAATTACATTGACACTTACTTGGATGGCATGGGACTTAACAAGCAAAAAGAGACGGGGGATGTTAGTGGAATTGTTCCTGATAAAACATCCTCACCAGTCAAGAAATATTCTGTTTAAGCAGAAATGCTTAACATTTCAAATTAGAGATACTGTAGTCCTTCACTTGCACCCACAATAGGGACTGGAAAATTGGTTATTAAGTGGTGCAGTGATTACATGAGGCATCACATAATTGAACCTGATTTTTAAGACCTTTTTTGTCAAGGTTATTAAGCAAATACCATGGTTTAGTGTAGAGGTGGGTTCCTACCGGTTCGGACCGGTTCTACTGAGTAGGTAGTAGGCTGCTGGTAACGTCACGGAGCCGGTTCTGTTGCTCTGTGGGCACCGACATCTTTTTTGGGGATTTTTTTTTAATTTTGGGGTTTTTTTTCTTCTGTGCATGCGCAGAAGCCAAATTTCCGGCACTGCACATGCGTCGCCATCTTATTTTCAGCCTTTTTTATTTATTTTGGGGGCTTTTTTTTACTGTGCATGTGTGTGCACATGCACGTGAGGTGCGCCCACGCAGCGCGGGAGGCAGCGAAACGCCGGCAAGGTAAGTTTAGAACCCACCCACCCCTGGTTTAGTTCACTTACAGATCATTCTGTGGTTTAAGGAAATCTTGAAATTTTGGGCTTGGACAACCTTGAAATATGGCGCCTACAGTCTGACCTAAACATAGTACACAAAATCGTCTGTTACAACATCCTACCTGTCATTGATTACTTCAGCTTCAACCGTAATATTACATGGGCAAACAACAGATACAAACTCAAAGTAAATCGCTCCAAACTCGATTGCAGAAAATACGACTTCAGTAGTAGAGTGGTCAATGCCTGGAATGCTCTACCTGACTCTGTTGTTACTTCCTCAAACCCCCATAGCTTCAACCTTAAACTGTCTACTGTCATTCCTAAGAGGTGTGTAAGGGGGCATACATAAGTGCACCAGTGTGCCTACTGTCCCTGTCCTACTGTCCCCGTTTATTTATACTCATTTCATGTGGTCATGTCCATGTTTATACTTATACCTTATCTCGTACATGTTTGACAAATTAACTAAATAAATAAATAAATAAACTTGCCGTCCTTCTGGTATTATGAGATTACAACTTCCCAAATTCCTTCTAGCAATACTTCTGGAGGGCATTACCTTTCAGATCATCATTCTGGCCACTCTCTCCCCCACATTGTCTATAAAGCTATTCCAGATCTATTAAGAAATAGAATTTATTTGCTTCTTGTGAAAAAAAACACATACTGCTACCAAACAAGACATTTACCAGCTAGTAATCATCCATCCATCCATCCTCTCTACTTAATGGACTTTATTTGATAAAGAAAAAGATAAAATACATTTGGGGAAATCCAGTTTGGAAATGGAGGAGCATGAGATCTGAACACAGACTTGAAATCTTTTCTCACATTGACATCACAGAATAATTTGCCAACCTCAGTCTATTGCCAACCATATCCTCAGCCATGATTTATACCTTCTTAGGGTAATGCTTCCATACTGCAAAATATCTACCAATTTCAAACCACAAAAAGAGTCCAGAGAATTGGGACAAGGCATTGTTCAGCTCTTTTTATTGCACAGCAAGAATCAAATTCCACCAAACATCACTAGTGAAGAAAGGTTTTTACACTTGTGAAAAGACGATACAAGGAGATAACATGAAAAAGGTTCAGTCCTCAAGCACACCCATCGTAACTTGAATATTTGACGTTAAGTGCCAAATTCAATTTAGGTTAATATGGACCTCCAATTATTTCAGAGATCCAGCTAAACATGCTGGAAACTGAATATAAAGCGGAAGGAGGAGAATTTTGCAAATCAAGCACAATCCCCACCCCAAAATGTATTACAGACGTTTTATACTGTGTCTTGAAAACAGACAGATACGATTTTTGCAGCAGAACTCACAGCTATGTCTTCTTTTCCATATCAGTGTCATCTGGCATGATAAATTCACCAACATTTCTACCAGCTCTGTCTAGTTAATCCTATACATACATTTGAAAGTAAAACCCATTTAAAGCAATAATTCAGATTATATCTGTTTGCCAGTTTGCTACACTTGTCTCATAAATCTGGGGACATAGAATATTTCCTCTAAACTACATTTGGGCTGACATCTAGATGCTAGAATACTGTCTGATTATACAAGTTGTTTTGTAGAGATTTTAAATGCATTTCAGTAAATCAGAAATAGGATTTTAAGAGTAATATATAAAACTCTTTTACTATATCTTGCGGGTCAATGGTTTCTTTGACATTCTGTACATCATTTGTTGATCCAGGCTGAGGAACTGCAAAAGGGTGTGGCATCTGAGGCATATAGCAGTAAGAGTAAAATACAATATAGTTCTTTTACCCCATCTAATGCAAAGATGGGAAAATGGTACCCAGAGGTGAGATTCGAATGATGAGCTTTTCTTTACTGAATTCTGAAATCTGTTAGAGGTTCTTTTCTGAAGATAGTACTCATAATGTTACCTAGTTTGGCTAATGAAACATTTGCAAGAAAACAACTAAGATCAGAGAGCATTCAGGACTCCTTATTTTAACCTTGAGTTACAAATATTCTCCTTTATTGTCTCCACCAATTCTCCCAAAGCCAAGGAGAAGTAGATCCTGGCTAGGTGACTCAGTGGCTAAGACACTGAGCTTGTCAATTAGAAAGGTTGGCAGTTTGGCGGTTCAAATCCCTAGCATGTCTCCTATGTGAGCAGGGGGTTGGACTAGATGAACTCCAAGGTCCCTTTCAACACTGTTACTCTTAACCTGGGCACAACTTTTTTTCTTCCTTTATAGTCAAATCACTGTTTTCTCTGCATTGTACACTGATAATGGAAAGGACAATCCTGCAAGCTGGCTAAGGAAGAGAAGCTTAAGTCCTAACCGGTTTTATCTTATGGTAAGAAGACCTTGGACATTTTTGGTAAAGTTTGATGATTTAATGATTTTGTCCTCCTATCCAAATAATACAGGCTGCTTTAACTGTCACTCATAGCAATAATTACAAAACTCTTAATCTAAGACCAAGAAAGGCATCAAGAAGAGTGAGCTGTTAAATAGTTCATAATTACTTCCTTTGTTTATTTCAGCTTTGCCTGCGAGCCAAAAGTATAAAGCCCAGTTGGTGAGATTTGCTTGCCAGATAATAATTACCTGCTCAAAGGATCCCTTGGCACCTGAAAGTTAAAATATGAAAGTTTTCTTAATTACTTGCTAGAAGGGAACTTTTGCCAGTGCCACTCTGGGCATTATTAAAAGTGTGTGGTGGTTTGGGAAGTGAAACTCCATTCTGAATTATAAAACTTCACTTCTAATAAGAAAGGTCTACTGAAGTTACCCAGAGCTGAAACCTCTAAAGACATTTTAAGGGGAAAAAAGGACAGATCAAAACAAGACAAAACAAAACACAAAACTTTTCTCTTCTCTGTATTTAGCTTCATCAAAATGTATGAATAATCATAAAAGTACTTTTTCTCTCCTATCCTTTTTGAAATATTTAACACTTTCTCAATATTAGTAACTAGTAGTATACACATCAAATATACCAGCTGTAAGTTTTCGATATAATGGCATGGTCAAGATAAAAATGCCATGGTGCAGAATGGAATTAACTGTAAAGGTGCTAGACTCACTAAAGGAAAACAAGGACTTTTCTGCATTATAACTTTAAACTGCCTGACTCACATGCATAAACTGACTAAGAGTCAGTTTGGTTTAGTGGTTAAGGCACCAGGCTAAAAACCAGAAGAGTTCAAGTCCCACTCTAGGAATGTGAAAGCCAACTGGGTGACTTTGGGCCAGTCACTCTCTCTCAGCTCAACTTATCTCCTAGGATTGCTGTTGTGAGGAAAGTAGGAGGAGGAAGGAGTATCAGATATGCTTACCCTCCTGAATTATTTATAAATATAATAAAGGTGGGATTTTTATTAAAAAAATCTAAAAAAATAAATAAAGCTGGTTTTCTCAACTTTGGTCATAATGGTGTCTGATATAAACCATGCTTACTATGGGCCCCCTCCTGCTTCTGTTCTGTCTGGCCTACGTCAAGATATCAATAGCTTCCTTTTTTCCCCAGCAGCAGATCTGGAGAACATTAGTTTTCCATGGAGACATTTCCCATCTGGTATGTCCATCAGTGGACCAGTAAGAAATGTAAACAATTGAAAATACTGTTTTACTACTTTTTCCAAAAGACTAGGCTAGGAGAGGAAACTGGTGGAACAGTTCTATCAATATAATCTAGTTAAAAAACAAAGATTAAAAAAGAAAGATTTGCCATTTCATAGTTACATCTGAAAAAAAGAAAGAAAGAAAGAAGAAAGCAATAGCAGTAGCACTTACACTTATATATAGCTCCCCAGTGCTTTACAACACTCTCTCAGTGGTTTACAAATGTCAGCATGTTGCTCCCAAAAATCTGGATCCTCATTTTACTAACCAGTCAGAATTGATGGCTATGAGTAGAGTCCGCCTGCAAAACTGCATTCTAAGCACTGCTTCCCAAGAAAGAAAGAAAGAAAGAAAGAAAGAACGAAAGAAAGAAAGAAAGAAAGAAAGGAGGAAAGAAGGAAGGAAGGTAGGTAGGTAGGTAGGTAGGTAGGTAGGTAGGTAGATAGATATGATAGGTAGGTAGGTAGGTAGGTAGGTAGGTAGGTAGGAAGGTAGGAAGGAAGGAAGGAAGGAAGGAAGGAAGGAAGGAAGGAAGGGAGGATTGGTTTTCACTGGACCACTGATGAAATGAATAAAATCTGAACAAAAGCCCCACAGGTTCCCTGGTTGAGGTCCCTTCAGAAGTGGATTGGTAGCTTGGCACAAGTGGTCATGGAAGGCAGTAACATTGATCAGATGAAAAGAAGGGTTCCTATAATGGTATGTGGTAGCCAACCGAAGTGGAACCATGTGCCAACAATGAAATGAAGTCAACAGATGAAGTTGATAGCACAAGTCGGAAACCACTACTTTTGATGCACATCAGGGAAAGACAGGCTGAAGTTACCTAGCTGATGCGCTGGTGTGGATAGAGGGTGCTTTCAACAGATCTAATCTTAGCAGATCCTCAAGAAATGGTTGTTGATCCATACTCATGCTGGAGCAACCTGGTTGTGCAAATGAATTGTAAATCCCACTGGAATCAGTGGAATTTTCTTCTGAGGATACCTGCATGGGATTATGCTATCAATCTCTCTCCCTACCTAACTAGTGCTGTCAAAGCAAAAGAGTAGAGAACACCCCAAATTAGAAGTGTTAAAAGTGTTTCCTTTGTAGGTCATCACCATGGCTTTCCAGTGGAAGATCAATTCTTAACATACAAAAGAAAAATGCAACATATATACATTGGTACTTTCCATAACACAAAACAAAACCAACAATCCTGGATCTCCTTCTTAGCAATATTCTTCACAATGTGCCACAGGAATATTATTTAACTCTGCAAATCCCATAGGACTGGATGGGTTGTGAATGTCTGTTAAGGGATGCATGAAGTCCTCGGTTGTTCTCTGGAGGGTGTCAACGTACATCTTCCAAGCCTTTTCTGGAACAGGAGGATTGGATTTAGCTTGTAGACTTCTCTCCAGTTTTTTCTGTTTATATTTAAATTCCAAAATAGTTTTTGTGTATCTGTTCATTGTGGTCACAGAGGAAGCCATGCAGCAGGCAAAGGAAACCCACGCCAAGCTGTCAATTTGAGGGGAAAAAAGGGGGGAGGAAATGACAGGACACAGTCATACACATCTCCACCTCCAGACTGAACAGCCCACAGATCTTTTATACAGTTCAATAATTTACACTTATTTCTAACAACCTACCTTTTACAATGCATCTCCATCATGTAAGAACATCCTGTTGGACTTGTTTTGCAATTGAACTCATTGTGGTTTCATGTTTGTGCCTTTACTTTTCATTGCTTCTAAAGTTTCGGCTGAATTGAGCACACACAAATATTTCTAACAGGAAAATTCTGCAGAGGGAAGAGGCCAATCTTCGCCACATGTTATGGCACCAGTGAAAAAGTAGAAATACCACTAGGCTTCACCGGTGACATTTTTTGTCATTCAGTTAGCATTTCTTTTTAATTCACCACAAGACCCCCCCAACTAATGAAAAAATGATGCATCAAATGAGATGATTTGATGATATTTCAACCACCAATCAGTAGCAATGCCACCGAATGCAATTTATGCTGGTTAAAAAATGAGAGAGAAATGCACGTAAGATGTTTTTAATGTGTAAAATCTAATAAACTCTTGGGGGAGGGAATGAGGGTCATCGTTCTTTTGACAATCCTAGGGGAGAATCCCAATCCTAACACTAAAATGAAAGATTCATTTTCTCATCTCCTTTCAGCCATTCCGCAACTATATTTCTTTTGGGCAACTTGATGAAATTCCTGGTGTCAATAGATGTATAGAAAGGAATCATTCTTTTGCAAAACCTCAGTGATAGGAAAAAGATAACTTAAATACAGAGCTCTCTGTACTCAGAGAAAGACAAGATATTTTTCATCTTTGAACTTCATGCACAACCCGTTGCTGTTAAGATGTCACCATCAATATTAAGCACCTGCGTGATACACTTGAGAAACAAGCCTGCAAGGTCTTATGATTCTGTTCTCAGACATGGCTCAGTACTTTGTCATTGAGATAAGAAATAAAAAAGATAGCTTTAATTTTAATGGTCCCTTCAGAATGATTTGACTCATGCCCAACTTTTTGTGATACATTTTGCTTCAAAACTTACCAGTACGACCAGCCATAATCCCACATCTGAGGCCTCCAGTCCTCTGGACCAAAATTTACCGTCATTTGAAATACGGTTGTATACATCATGTGAGCCACCATTCCAAGGAGACCTGTAACAGTCAATCATAGCTTCAACAAATTACTCCTTGATGAATTGATTCTAAGGCATGTACAGTACTGAATGGATTTCCCAAGGGTGGGGGTGGGGAAGACATATTTGGACAGAGCTAAATTACGGTGGCGGTAAAAGATAAATAAGCGATGATGACAAGTAGAGAACTAATTCATCCACCTCGATGTCTTTGGTGTGAGGAATTGTACTAACTGGAGATAAACTAGGAACTTTTTACATTCAAAACAGGTGCTCCATCTTGTTTGTACTTTCTATCCATTCCTTGACTGTCATTGCAGCCATCACTTCCCAGAAATCTTTTATTCCTTTGTTGAAATAGGTGGCAGTTTTTCCTCACACAAAAACACCCTTTAATGTGGAGAGTCAGCAGCTAATTCTCTTAGAACAAGACCATTCTTCCCATCCTTAAGAACTGATCTTTCTATGCCTAGTATAAAAAAATATTTTCTTTCCATTGTTCATTTCTTCCTTTGGCTTACTTTAACTCTCAACAGAAGCAATATCAAACTGTTACCTGCTAAAACAGTGAATATAGCAGCAAATGCATTGAGCTTCAGCCCATCCAAGACGCTGATGGAATGACAGATTTCAATTAACATGAGAATGATGCCCATCAGGAGGAGAATAATATAGAGGATCTCTGCGGCAATGGACAACCATAGAACTCCTGGAACACACACACACATATACACAAATCAGTGCACCAAGACCATTTGAAAGACATATTTTGTTTCTACAAACCAGCAATAGAGCTACATACTGTACATGGTTATCAAATTTGATTTCTTTTCAGAGGAGCTGGCTATTGATTTTAAGGATGGGTGAGTATAGCCACTTCCCCCAATCTGGAACTCGTCCGGTGTTTGAGACAGTAATTATCAGCATTCTGCCATCAATTTTCCATGAGGATTGGACTCAACCTGCAGAAGAGTCTTGCTTTTCCCGCTTCCAAATTAGAAAGCCAGGTTGGACTTCTTTAAGATTTATCTCTAAGCTGACATATAGACTGACTGCATGGAGAATGAAGGGCTTTTCTCATCCAGGCTCAAATTTGACATCCAGCAAAAATTCTGAACATCCATCTAAGGCAATGTATGTTTCATAAAACCTGGATGTGTGTGTGCGTGTGTGTTAAAAGATTGTTTTCTCCTGTGATTCAGAACACTAGATATAAATATAGAAAGAACTTGAAACACTGACAATATATAATTACCTTGAACTGCTGGGGGTGTCAGGCTGATGAAGCTTCTGCATTTCTCACCTATAAGACACATAAAATGAGCACTTGAAAATTAAAAAAAAAAAGTAACACAAGTGTCATATTTGCCTGCTCAGGTTCTTATCTTCCTAACATTTATAGGAACAAGAGCTTCCCACAAGCAGTAAGTTGGAAGCAGATGGCGGGGATGCCAGAAGCACCGAGATAAAATGTTCCACTACTGTTTTATTTGGAATGCAAATCCCTGTGGAAGTCATATTTTGGGAAAGCATCCATCCACCTGGTTTCATGTGTCTTATTCTGGTATTTGTTTATGGTACCAGAATGCAGATATAACCAGGCAGCTTTTGTTCTGGAGTGTCTCTTCTCACTTGCGTTACTACTTGCACTTTTACAAAAGGGGCTGTTGGTAGTATAATCCATCAGCACTTTTATGTTTGTTCTCAAATGCCAGGATAACATTATCTCATCAGAAACTCCCCTGAGGGAGTCGGTTTATCACCCAGTAGCACAGACTCTCCAAATAACCAATTGTATCTCCTGTTTATGGAAATGTAGACAGTTGTACCAAAACATGCAGCATCTTCAGAGAGACAATTCAGTGGATAAACCCTGAATAACCTTGGTATGTTTCAATATTATTTTCTAGCTTTTGGAACAGGGGTGTCAAACTCACGTTATCATGGTGGCATCATGTGACATATCGGGACTTTTTTTCCCTTTGCTAAAGCGGGCGTGGGCGTGCCAGCACGTGAGGCATCCAGCCTGCAGGCCAGGAGTTTGACAGCCCTGTTTTAGAAGAACTTCCCCCAACCAGATGGATTGCATACAACTTCCATCAAGGACAGATTGGGAAAAAATTAGTTTAGGACTTCTGAAGAAGCAATAGTGAGCTTTGTTTTTAGCAATGCTCATGATTGCAGCAGAAAATGGAACTGGTGAAGGGATTGGGTCTCCAAACTTTTCTCTGGATCAAGGAGAAGACTTGGGATCACCAAAAATACTCCTTATAGATGGTCCCCGCAAGGAGACCATAAAACAGTAGTCTATGGTAGATTTTAGAGGTCTGGGAAGTGGGAGAATCAGCTTTGCCCAAAAGGATGGTACCTTTGCCCATTTCCCCTCTTAATCACATTTACAGGAAATGTGTAATTCTTTTTTTGATACTAACATTCTTCAGAATGACAAGCTTTATTATACTGGGTGATTTTCCTCCAACCCTCAGTGAAATATTTATGCAAGTTTAAAACTTTAAAAAGCTCTTTATTTGGAAATAAGTGGAAAAAGCTTAATTAAAATGTGGATTTTAGGATTTTTTTAACTGGACTAACTATCCAGTCTAGATTGACTGGAAACAAAACTTTGAAAAAGAAAAAATGGAATATTTCCTGTAATTTGTTTAAAATCATATTAGAAATATATAAAGATTCTGATATATAAAGATTATATATATTTAATATATATTAAATAATACTATATTTATTTATATATTTATTATGTTTTTAAACTACAGGAAATATTTTACTGGGGAAATGTTCTGGATGAGAGAAAAACATGATAAGATGAAATTATGAAGGCTCATTACTAGAAACAACTCAAAAAATTAAATATTATAATTAAAGGAAAAGATTCACTAATACAAAATGAAAAAAAAACACCTTTATTTTAATTCTGGAAACATTCAAGGATTTTTGATAACAATACAATATACATTTCTCATACAATAAGAATGGATTTTAAAAAAAGAGATAGAAGAAAATATAACCGACAATCAGGCTGGTTTGGATTCAGATTTAAAATTAACAGGATGCAAGAATAATATTGTCAAGGAAGTTATATAGGACTAACAAATGAAATTGATTGAGGTTTTATCAGTTAAAAGGGACACCCAAATAATAAGCGAAAAGAGTGACTTGGATAATTCAGAAAAGTGATTTGGACAAATATCTTACTTCCAAAGTAAATGTATTATAAATCCAAAGTAAATCCAAAGAGATGTATTATATTTAATATATTTTCCTAACAGCTTTTCTCGACTAGGACTGAATGATGAAGCTTTTAAGAGTTGTTTGTAGATAAGATATGGGAAGAAGAGAACTTTTGTTGTATTTTTAGAGATAGTGATAAGCTATGGTATTAAAATTGAGAGGTGATGAAGAAAAGATGATAAGAAATAAATTTTGTCGGACATCATTTTAAGGGTATATAATAAGGGATATATATATATATAGTGTGTGTGTGAGTGCATTGTTATTTCTGGTATCTTTTGCTGACTGCAAAATGCGGCTATATTATTTGCCAATAGATAAAAGATGAGATTTGGGGTGTTATTTTTAGTTGCAGCATTAGAGAAGGTGTTAAGAAAGTGTTTGTGCTTATATTGATGAAGGGAGAAGTCATTTCTTTCTATATTTCTTTATTACCTCTTTTAAAATGTATTTTCCCTTCCCCCCCTTTTTTTCTTTTCTCTTTGCCCTTTCTACTTTTTTCTTTTTAATATTTCTTTAGATTGTATCAGTTTTTTTTTATCTTTGTATTTTTAATAAAACATTCTTTTTAATAAAATAATTATAGCAAAAAAGGAAACAATGCTTTAAGTGATCTAGGTGCCCAGAGGGATGGCAATCTCTTTATCACTGGAAGTGTTTATTCAGAGGCTAGACAACCACCTGTTGTGGGTGCTTTAATCTCGATTTTTCCACAGATTAGGTTTTGAAGTTCATGGACGAAACTTTTCCAGTGCTGAAGAGTTTAACGCATAGCTCCTTTGTTCTTATTTTAATTTTCTAATTTTCTCAATGACTTTCCCTCCCTAGAAAAGTTACTGCAATCCTAAACCCTCTTTCCTCTTTTTCTCTTAGCCATTTGCTTTCTCTTCTGATTAAACAGATAAATATGCTGTAACTGTTACCAAAGGTTACTGCATAATAGAAGGCTGAAACCTTTTTTTCCAGTCCCAGAATTTAATCCAATTTATCTCTCTGCCCCTTACTACAAAATCTCTGTCTATGACTGTAATGATCACCTCAGATCGTTAAAGCTGCTTTGCTATTAGATGATAGGGAGGGAGAAGGGAGAGAAGCAGTCAGTCTTTTGAAGGACAAAGCTAAGTGTTACCTTTGCAGTAGGTGGTTTCTAAGTCTACTGTCCTTCGCTGAAGTGGATGATGTTGTCTCTTCTAGCATTGCTTATTTTATCATGTAGCTGGAATAATCTGAATATCAAAGTGAGTGAGCCTTGTGCTATAGGCACAAATGTTTTGCACTAACCTATGATCACACCACTTCACTGGTCCAAATTGCCTGTGGAGTGACTCAGTGGAATACTGTTTAGAATGGAATGGAGTGTGGAGAAAACATTAGGTAAATCATTGTATAAATCGTTCCAGTTTGGGTAATTCTAATCTTGCCAATCCAGTCCCGTGAAAGAAATATACAGTATCTGCTGTGCAAAACATTTCCTCTTGAGCAGAATCTGATCTGAAATTTGCTTTGAAATAGGCCAGGTCAAGAAACAGATACTACTGGAATTCCAGTGATGCTACTTCAGTGTTGTAAGGTATATTAGAATTTTGAAAGCCTATCCATAACCTTTGCTGCTCCCCTTTTTAAAGAGAATAAGATCAAGGTAAGGTGATTTTGAGTCTCTCACTTCTTTCTTAGAATAGAATAGAATAACAGAGTTGGAAGGGACCTTGGAGGTCTTCTAGTCCAACCTCCTGCCTAGGCAGGAAA
>JANHFT010004918.1:75131-85725 GCA_032467955.1 Pseudoxenodon macrops
CCATCGGTGTCTCCGTGGGCACTGCCATCTTGGATTTTGCTTCTGCGCATGCACAGAAGCTAGTTTTTTATTGCTGCAAGCACGTGCTTCATGCACACACACACAGCATGACCCTGAGTGAACCAGCAGCAACAATATTCACAACCCACCCATGATATGCAGAGGGAGTCCGCATGTGGGAGATGTACGCGCATGTGCAGGGGGGTCACATGTGCATGTGCAGGAGGGCGGGGGTCTTGTATGCATGTGTGGGGACGGGGGGGGAAGGCCCATTTTTGGGATCAGGAGGCTGCAGGGAAGCCTCCTAGACACAAAACGAGGTGTGGTGGTGCAACTGATGTCTTCCCTGTTTCCAGAAAATATATAAATTGCTTTCCAGTATGTCAAATTCTGAGCCATCAGCTTGAATACATCATATACTTTAATATCCAACTTCATTGTTACTTTTTCCTCATTACTTTCCATTCTGCTTATTCCTTTCTTTCCTGTCTTTTAAGCTGAACCATGCTTGAACTAGTTTCTAACATCTTTTGACAAGGAAGTACAGAGATAGATATTATGACAGTTGCAGTTTATATTACAGAATAAAGGATTTTAAAATATGCTTAGATGACTTTTAGTTTTTAAATATTTTATTACTTCTTAAATGATTCATTTGAGTTTGGCACTTTTTATTCTATTTTACTGACTCATTTCCTTCTGCAAAGGGCAGAAAAATATTTGCTACCATTAGTGGCTACTGATAGTATCACAATGGTAGAAAGTCCTAGAGAAAAAAAGCTGAAAGTCAGAAACAGCAAACTTCTAAATACAGGACTTATTATAGGTAATATTTTCCATAATATTAATATTAATACTTCCACCAATTTCAAGATTCACATATTTATGACTAGGAAAATCAAACAGTGATATGTTAGCTAGCACAAGAGGAAGTCTTCCGTAACTCACATTTTGCATTAAAAAAGTCCCGAGATTTCTGCAAAAAAAAATTGTTCAAACCATCTTCATGAATATATTAGTGCTGAAAATGCCAGACTGCTGACCAAAAAAGACAGATCCATCCTCATGATCCTGAAGTAGAGGTGGGTTCCTACCATTTCTATCTGGTTCTATAGAGTAGGTAGTAACTCCGCGGTGATGTCACAGAGCCGGTTCTGTCAGTGGCTCCATGGGCGCCGCCATCTTAGATTTTGCTTCTGCGCATGTGCAGAAGCTAATTTTTGCTTCTGTGCATGCGCAGAAGCTAGTTTTTGATTGCCACATGCACGCATGCTTGCGTGCTTTGCATGCACACTCGAGGTGCAACCCTGAGCGAAGTGGCAGTAGGAAAATTCAGAACCCACCTCTGTCCTGAAGCACCATTGCCACGTTTCTATTGCCATCAAAGAAACTATAGAGATTACTATATTGATGTCCTTAGCTAGCAGGCTGTAGAGTGTATAGGGATATTGGTAGTGTGCTTTGCTCACCTGATATGAGCAACCGGTCCCTGTCCCCCCACTCCTGGTTCTCCATTGTCTCCCAGAGTTGCCCAAAATGATGTTCTCAAATTGTATTGGGTTAGATAACTGGATGACCTTCAGATAATTTGGATTGGATAACAATTTCCATAGTCCCAAACAGAATGTCTTTTATGCACTGTATAGTGGAGGACAATGGAAATCAGGTAGTTTGTAAGACTTTTTGATGTTCCTTTAAAAAAAATGTATTAAAGATTGTAATTGCAATCCATACTTACGTGTGTGTGTGTGTGGTATGTGTATTGTTGCTATTATTGCTCAGTCACTAAGTCATGTCTGACTCTTCATGACTCCATGGATCAAAGCATGTGGAACCTCCCCTCCCCCAGTTCTCCACTGTCTCCTAGAGTTGCCTAAATTCCTGTTCATCATGTCACTGACACTAACCATCTTATCCTCTGCCATCCCTTTTCTTTTTGCCTTTAATCTTTCCCAAAATCAGGGCCTTTCCCAATGAGGTCCCTCTTCTCATTAGGTGGCCAGAGTATTTGATAATATATAGTGGCCATACTCTTGGTTTATGTCATCCCTCCTTTTTCTACCAGGCAGGAAACATAATTAGATGAAGTAATCCTACTTTATTGTAAGGCTACATTAACAAGAACTTGCAAGTCTGAAAGTACAAACTTCCATCCATATAAGCTATTGACATTGTTGAAATTAACTTTTGATTTCATGTTTCAAAAGAATCCTTCAGTATTTCCAACAATAACATACTTTGCATCATCATGTAGCCGTTGATCAAGCTTCCCTCTACTGTCCTGTGTTTGAAATTGTCTTCCCTATATTGTTTTCCCTATAATTCCAAAATTTTATTTCTAATTTATGGGGATCCTTAATCTGTTTATAATGTTCTAAAATCAAATTTAATCAGTTTGGTTCTGTTTATTTCAATCTTTTTAAGTTCTTAAGCTTGTAGGTAAAATTTTATTTCCTTAAAGACTTATTTATCTAAAGCAGGGTGCCAAACTCAAGGCCCATGGACCAGATCTGGCTCACAGGGTACTTAGATCTGGCCCACGGAGCCACCCTGGAAACAGTGAAGGACCTGCCTGTGATGCCTCTGCCAGTGAAAATGGCGGTCCTGAGCTCCGTTTTCACTGGCAGAGGGTTGCAGGAGGCCGTGGCAGCAGAAAACAGAGGTCAGCAACCCATTTTTTCTGGTAGAATGTTTGGGCCGCCACAGGCACCCCCGACAGGAGTGACATTGAGCTGGCCACACCCACCCTGGCCACGACCCCCCTGCCCCGCCTCCCGAGGTGAAACACAACTCTGATGCAGCCCTCAATGAAATTGAGTTTGACACCCCTGATCATATATTTCCTTTTCTAATCACAGTCTGAAATTGCTTATTTTACTACTTTACGGCTATTAGAAATCTTTAGGACTCAGTGTCCTTTTAAAGGCTCCACCTGCAGTTTGAGCTATTCCCTCTTTTCCCAGTGGTCAAAACCAATTGGAGTCTACTGTTTTGAGGTCACCTCATGAAGAGAAACTGTCTGAAGCACTTGTGGGCAATCTCACATCCTCTTTTTGTTTGGAGAGATTCAGAACTGGTCCGCTTCCTGGCTCTCCATTCTTCACTGCTGTTGTCAGCTCCATTTTTTTTCCAGACACCTCTTCAGCCTGACATTTCTTCCTCTAGAAGTAAAGTGTGTTGGGTGTTCCAGTAAACGTCATAGGTCTAAACCAAGGGTGGGAACTATTCTTTTGTTTGTCCATTTTTTGTGTCAGAAGGAGGCAATGGGTTGACATGTTATGATATGTGAATGGTTGTGCTAAAATGTTCAGGGTTTGGAGCGGGTATAGGTATATGGTCTTTATATATTTGTAAATATATTGGGATTCTATTCTATATTAATAAATGGTTTATACAGCTTTACAAAAAATATTTCCATTCAAAATGAGCAAGAGAAGTCACACATTTGTTATCCGTACAGTTTTGGATTAGTCAATAGCCAGGTGGGTAAGATTCAGGGGAGCTAATGTAAAGAACAGGGTGCTATTGTCTAAGGCTGATCCTTAGATCCTTAATCCTGTGGTAGCCATGCCAGTTTGGGAACAATCGTGGACCCAGGGCTTATAGTGTAACACCCCTTTGCTATGTTGCTTGAACTATTTTAAGGAAAAGACACGATATGTAGTTTTAGTCAAAATATCATGATTGTGACTCAAACGTTCTTTAAGAAAGGATGGACGCTGGGGTCCTTCCCCTCCTTTCGTTTAACACTTTCTATATCCCATAAACTGCCAGGTACAAACAATCAGGACGTGATAAGCTCCAGTTAAAGTGATTTATTGCTCATGCCTATACACAAGAATCTAGTCAACTAAAGTGAACCCTATATTGGTGCTAGATAAGAGTTAACAGGATTCAAGAAGGGTTTGGACTTAAACTACATGTGGGAATGTAATGACTCCATGCTAATTCCTCTCTTGACTCTGCCTCCCAGGTTCTGTCTGTCCTGGTCCTACATCAAATGGGAGTACCCAGTTTTAACTACTTTACCCCATCTCCCTGTTACTTCCGAAACAAATAACACAAGCCTTTCCAGCCAGGAGAGACCCATTTGATTGTCCCACAGGTGCTTTTTCAAGAAACTACTTGGATGAGAAGTGAAAGAAAAACCAGAAAGTCCAGTTGCCTCTTGAAAAAGCACCTTTGGGACAATCATGACCTGGATGACTGAGAATCTCTGTAGACCTATTTCATTGGTTCTACACTATGAAAAGGGGAAAATATATGCACATACAGGGGCCATGTATGTGCAGATATTTTCTGCACATATTTACTGGCAGAGTAAATAGCAAGTGTGCTATTTACTCCACCAGGATGTTTGGCCCTTTATGCCCCAGCTCAAGGTAGGAAGTCCATAACTAACAAATGTTTTTCACAATAAAGGGCAGTACCTTGTGTCATTTGCCAAAGAGTGAACTTCTATAGTCACAGGATGCATTGACTGGAGTGGTGCTGATCACCTAGGGATCTCAGTTCCTTTGGAGGGACAAGTTATCTGGTGGTAAACAGATAGGACTCTGTTCTGGCTGACTCTGACTCTGGCTCTATTAAGCTATGGTGGCACAGTGGTTAGAATGCAGTATTGCAAGCCAACTTTGCACACCCACCAAAGGTTCGATCGTGACCGACTCAAGGTTGACTCAGCTTTCCATCCTTCCAAGGTCAGTAAAATGCGGAGCCAGATTGTTGGGGCCAATATGCTGACATTGTAAACCACCCCGAGTGTGCTGTAAACCACTTTGGGTCACTATGTAAGTCTAGGTGCTATTGCTATTCTGGGCTTAGTGCCACCATTCAAAATCTGCACAAATTAATTGTGAATAAGCATAGGTGAGCAGTCTGTGATCTTGGAGAGAGGAAGCATTTTTCAGATGCAGCATTGTGTGGTTGCACACATACACTTCCCAGCTCATGAGTGATCAACTCTGGAGGTAATAAGACTGCCCCCTATTGAGACCGGCTTGTAAGTGACAGTGATGATATGAAGTGATGTGTTCATTTATTTGCCAAATAGGCAATTACTGAGCAGCAGATTTCTGCCCATGCAGGAGTGAATATTTATAATCACACGTCCCCTGTACTAGCCCCTTTTCTTTGCACCAACGGTAGCAGTCTTTGGTAGTTTGAGTTACAAAAATGTCTGGATTTGTGACAGTGGCCTAGCTCATCGACAAATTTCATGTCTTAAATTTATATGAATACAGAACATGTTTTTTTTAATATAGAAAAACAAACAATTCCAAGCATCTGTGGGTTTTTAAAAAAAATCTACCTTCTTCATTAGATTTAATGATTCATCAATGTAAGTTGAACGGAGCTGGAACATTAAGCTTAAGTAAGCTATTATTTTTGATACATACTGATTCTAAGCATCATCATGTTCCTTAAGGCCACTGACATGAGGAACGTTAATTTTCCAAAGACATAGACCTGTGCCTAATAAGGAACGAAGGCTGAAATTAGGGGTTATTTTAGTTTGATGGGAGGATTTGGGGTGGGAGGGACGGGGACAGAGTAAACGGAACAGAGTACCTACCAAGGTAGTGAGAAGAGCAAAATCTCTTTCAGAGGATACGTGCACTTGTGTGTTTTGCTATTGAGAAGTAAAAATAGTGAGATATCTGTTAAAAGTGTGAGAAAGACACACACGTCATATGCATGGCTCACCGACCATATTTACCTTCTCATAAAGTGCCTTTGTGTTCCAGCAATTTGCTTCAATTAGGCTCATTATCTGGGGCCGCCCCCAGGCGTCTGGTAAAGGCAGCAGCTCCCTTGGGGAGAGGAATAGACAGCGGCTCTGACTGTACTTGTCAAAGGCTGCTGCGGCCTCTGAGCTCACCTTTCATTGCCCTTGACATTATAGGGTGTTGGCAGGTAGGGAAACAATAACTTTCTGGTAAACAGCCCTGAGTTGTTTTTCCTTCCTCCTTATTTTGCATTCAACTTTCCCTTCTAGTCTCTAGACTTGCAGTCTCCATCTCTTGTATAGTGTGGGGCGGGGGACACAGAAGAGGCATTACTAGGCAGAAAGGTCACAGCTGAAAATGTAGCCTCAGAATTTATTTTAGCCATTCACCTTAACAGTCGTTTATTCAAGAGGCAATGCTGAACTCGAAACAATAGCCTCTGGATACGTATTGAGACAGAAGCTGAAATCAAATGAAATCAAACTAATGACCTGTCATGGTCCTACAGGGAAAACCCGAGATGACCTTCAGCTACTTCTGTTTCACTTCTCTTTCCTCAGCCTGCTAATATTCTCTTCGAGGCGATTTCTTCCAATCTGGTAACCTCAACATATATTGGATTTGCAATGCTCATAGTTTCCAGCTGTCGTGGGGGATTGATTGTGCTTGCTAGAGATAATGGGAATTGTTGGTAGCACATCTGGAAAGTTGGGAAAAGTTTGCTTATGGAGTGAGGACCAAGCAGATAAAAGATCCGCAACAAAACTATGGGGAACTGAGCCAGGTTTCACACATGAACAAGTGCAGTCTGAACCTACCAACCTACCGTATTTTTTGGAGTATAAGATGCACATTTCCTTCCCTCCCCCCCAAAGAGGCTGGTAATTTGGAAGCATCTTATACTCTGAATATAGCTTTTAAAAAGTTTGTGAAGAGTGAAGCGATCTTTGCAGACTTTTTTCATTGCTACTCCCTCCGAAGAACCTTTTTTCCCCCAGACCTAACCAGGTGCTAATGATCTTCCGGGCTTTGCAGGCTTTTTTCATTGCTTTTCTCTATCAGCTGTGCTTTAGAAGCTTTTTTCAATCCTAACCAAGGGATAAAATAATGTGCTGAAGGTGACCAGACTAAGGACACTAGCCAGATGAATACCTGGTAGGCAGATTTTTTCCCCTATTTTCCTTCCCAAAAACTAAGGTGCGCCTTATACTGAGGTGTATCTTATACTCCGAAAAATACGGTACATTTCCCTTCGAAGACCTGAAAACTGTAGCTGGTTCAATGCAGCATTCAGGCTCCTTTGGGATGGGCTGCTTTAGCAACAGTGCTACAAACACTGTATTGGTTGACATTGAGGTTCTAGTTCTAACACAAACTGATGGTACAGGAAGTCCTCGTGTGGTCACTCAGTAACTTTTCAAAGTTACAATGGACGCCCCCAAAAGCTACTTATGACCCAAGGTTCCGATGTCACACACACCCATGGCCACATGACCACATTTTGGGTGCTCAGCAACCAGCCACATTTACAGCCATTTGCAGCACTCTGGCCATCATATAATCATGATTTATGAGACGTTTCCTAAAAACCGTCATTTACTTCATGTTTCTGACAACGGTCACCCCATAGTGAACAATTCACTTGCTTAAAGACAGCCATGTTTGTTTAATGGCCACCATGTTCACTTAGCAAGCACTTTGGAAAAGTTTGTAAAATTGGGTCCAAATGATGACCTGCTTTATAATTATCATCAGTGGTGGGTTGCTGCCGGTTCAGACTAGTTCTCTAGAACCAGTAGCGGAAATTGGCCCCCGCTCGCCAAACCAGCAGTGTCGGCAGGCTAGCCACGCCCCCGAACCGGTCCTCTGGCTTAAAATCAGTCCTCTGGGATGAAATTACCTTGTAAAGAACCCTCTGCGTATGCACAAAGACTTCTGCGCATGTGCAGAGGGTGTTTCCCCTGATGCGACGGGGGGGCGCATGTGAGCGAAGCGAGAGCATGCACGCAAAACGCACACTTCTGACATGACCCCGAAGGTAAGAGGAACCCACCCCTGACTATCATGACTTACAACCATAATCAAATCCTGTATGGCTCAGCATCCACCTACTCTCAGGACTGTCTTCTCTATCTAAGATCCACCTGTCTTCAGTTATCATCTCAAGAAGTGATGGTTTGGCTCCCCAACCGTGAAGTTAAAGCATTGTAAGTCTCGTGGTAGCCTTTCTCAATTATGGCTCCTTACCGGTCAGGTTCTTCTGACCATTGTCCTTCTTGTTTTATGTAAAGCTATACAAACAATTCTATTCTATTATCTTCATTGGAATTTATTTATTCCAACGAATAAATTTATTCCATTTATTTCAGGCTACTTGTTTTAGGTTAGTAGGATGTTCATTTTTACTGATGGGTAAAATGGTATTTATGTTCTGTGGCATATACTGTCCTTGAAAAGTTCCCGGATTCTTTGTGATTCAATGGTATAAAAATATATCTAGTAAGTACGTAATTAAATAAAGGCTCCTCTGTAAAGTAGAACATATTATATGTATGAACATAAATACAAAATCCAAGAGAAGTGCCATAGTTTTCAAAAACTTTCATTCAAGTTATTTCATTCATGTGGTGATTGTTAATAATTCCCTTGAAAGCTGAAACTTCATTCACTTTACAATGAGTGACATCTACTGGTCGGAAGAATATACACATATGTTCATACGTACCAATGAGGCGATAATTATTATTTTATATTATAATAATAACTTTTAACAGCCTATGAAATTATTGTTCAGCTGCATCATTATCTATCATTTGCAGAAAGGGAATGAGAATTGGAATTCATCAAGAGAGTTTGTCGTCACTCTGTTTGCCCCAAAGCTGTATATTTGAAACATAAAACAAATTCCTAAATAAGAAAAACCATCAAAGTTTCCCTCTCATCATTCATTCATGCACAGTTTTGTGAGTGAAAATGCAAATGCATGCTTATGTAGGGACATGAAGCTTATCAGAAAGGGAGGGAGCAAATCTGCACATGAGAGGAACCAGATCATAACTTATTATGTTGTTTTATAGATCTGTCAACTCTGAAGCATTTTTTTCCTCAGACAAAATTGGAATGGCTGAGGTTCAATTCAGGGGGAAAAAACCTTAAAGTCCTGTTTTGATTATAAGCTTCATACTAATTATTTCACAATCTCCTAAGATTAATTTTTCCGCTGCACAAATTGTGACAAGAAGACCTTGTTGCATGAGTGGACTTATTTCTCTACATTAATTAATGAATATTCTCACAGTATTGTTGACATTTAAATTCTGAAAATCCTAACATGATACTAGAAGGCAAAGCAACACAGGAGGGAAAAGAGCAAAAAAACTAATTAAGAATAGATTCCCTGAAAGTCATAATCAACTTTTTCAATAGCTCATATTAAAGTTTCAAGATTTTCTTCCTATCAAGATTAGTATAAAAACATCTCCATGGGAACCAAAGGAGATATTTTCACAGTTCTATTCCTTTAATTGAGATGTAAACCCTCTGTAGTGTTCAAAACTCTCAAAGACCTTTGATGAACTCCAAACAATTTGACCAACAAAATTTGTATACTGCTGATCATTGCAATGTCTCCACTTATTTAACAATGGTCATAGAACGGAAAAAACATATTAGATCTTTGCTTCAGCAAATACTGAAGTCTATTTATATGCAAATAACCTATCATTATTAGTATGAGGGAAGATGCATAAAAGGAGGAATAAGTTATCAATGGAAAACATTAATGAAACCGCTTTCAAAACATAGTATTATGTGAAATCACACATATGCATTCTATACTAGAATGAAAGTCTTAAATACATTTGCCACCTTGAATTATATATTTAAAAGGTGAGATCATAATAAAATAATTTCTGCATAATAGAAAATGGTAATATTAATCTTTCAGATTCACATGTTCTGGTTCAGAATACCTCAGTCTCAAAAGTGTGGATTCTGTTTTGATCATCAAAGGAAGTACAACGTTCGAGTAATAAAATCAATGAGTAGAGAATATGTGGAAATTAGGACAAAAACTAGCTATTTTCCAATATCCCAAAGTTGTCATTTTCTGTCTTGAGCAATTGACCATTCCAATATACCACATTAAAAAACAGAGATCTTTGCACACTGTTGCTCATATATGACAAGAAGACAATATATCGCTCTAAGAATTCATAAGATCTCTTTCTATAGATTAAAAAAAATCAGAAGCTGTACATTGCTGTAAAATTATAATATCATATTCAAATTTTGCAAATGCAGAAACCTACCAGAATGCATGAAATTCTAAACCTGTAAGATTTCATAGCAAAATTTGTTCTCTTCTTCTATTTGTTTTATTAAGTTCATATTGAGAAAAGTCCAATTGAAAAGTCCAATTGATCTTTATGTTTTCAGAAGAAGTATTCTTGGGTTCTTTGTTTTACTAGCTTTGAAGTTTCATTTAACATTCCAACACAGAATACCCCCTGCTTTTCTCTGGTATAGAGAATTCTAAAATCTACTAATTATTAATACAGCTGTACCTTCCACTGTGTTCCTTATTTGAACTGGTAGTGCAAGTATATTCTGATCTCATTTGTAAAATAACTGGAAAAAAATATTATTTTTATCAGGCTGCATAAAAACAACCAATTGCCAATGGACATAGAAAAGGACTAACTGTAACAATAAATGTTTCAAGAAAAGAACTTCAAAGAAAAACTTAAATTGATATATAGCATGTACTGCATTTTGATAAGTAATAACATAATATAATATAATATAATATAATATAATATAATAGAATAGAATAGAATAGAATAGAATAGAATAGAATAGAATAG
>JANHFT010004919.1:20479-34349 GCA_032467955.1 Pseudoxenodon macrops
TTGAAAGAATAGTTTCATTTGTTCTCCTATCCTTAGCCTAAATTCTTTATGTTTTAAAATCGATTTTTTTAGTGTCCATCTAATCATTTTCTTTGGTCCCCTCCATATAATTTTTATTGGATTATGGTCTGCCCATAAATTTGTCTCTACTTCCACCTTTTCTAATTCCATATTTAAGAAACCAATAATTTTTATTGGCATTTTTCCATGTACAGATTTGGCTAGCAAAAACCATAATTGTGATTATTTAAAGGTGACTACACAAAAATGTTCTAACAATTATGTTGTAATGTCTTTATTGCACTTTTTGAATTGGAAATTATTAATATATTCCAGATTTAGAGCTATGCCATCAAGGTTACATTGTCAAGTATTACATATTGGAAGTCAACATTTGCTGTTTGCAATAACTACACTATTTGTAAATAGGTCTATGCTCTCCAACTCAAAATCAAAAGTAAGGATGCCCAACAGATGAATACAAAAGCAGCCTTTATTATGCAGAAATGCAAAATGCAGGAGCATTAAAAAATTTAATCCAGGAAAAAAAAGTCAGGTGAACCATTTTTATTTCTACATGAATACCACTTTTGGAATTTTTGTAAAAAGCTGCAGGAAATGAAATTTTGATTTTGGGATTTGATTAGAATTACATGGTATTAGAGAAATAATGTAGACTATTGTGAACTTTACAGTCAGTTCTTGATATATTTTTTGTCTAAGAAAGTTGGAAGTCATCCATTTTCTATTTCCTTTCTTTTTTGCTTTTGCACTTTTATCTTGCTTTTATCTTTTTCAATTATTTTTCTTCTTGCTCTATGTTTTATTCTATTTTTAATTTAATAAGTATATTTTGAAAATGGGGGGGGGAATTGGGTTGTAGACAACTGTGGTGTTCAGTCTGGATGCATACAATTTGTTGTATATATGGCCAACAATGGTTTTCTGGAATGCAGTTACAGCTATTTCTGGTGCATGAATAGAGCTGGATATAGATTTTCCCACATCAATTGGGAGCTGCTGCTGCTGCCAATTTCCTCAACAGAAAGCTATTTTTATTCTCAGATCCCTGTTTTACTCAGCCCAAGGATCATATTATTCTCTACCCTATCTACCCTACACATTTGGAAGGATGGCACACAGGATGTCAGAGAACGCAATCAAAATGCCTTATAAAAGCAGAAAATTTTATCTGAGACTTACCTAAACGAAGTCCTTCCACTTATGGAAGACCAAATTCCATTCATGGTTATTAGGAACATTCCATCTATTGGGTTACTCACTCATATTTTTAAATGAAAAAAATGCTCTGAAAAAGAGCAATATTAGTCAACATTTATAATTAATATCCGAGTAGCCTATTTTTGTTATCTCAGCTGAAATTTATAATTGAGTCATTCTTACCTCTAATATGTGTGCAACAGCATTTCTGATGCTGCTTATCTTCCCACCTTTTAAAAATGAAAACTTGCTTGTGAGAAAAATATACAATATTAATGCACTCCAACTTGAGACAAAGCTCAACCCTATGGAATAAGACAACATACCTTAATGTTTAATCACTCAAGGTAGAAGGCCATTACCTGGACCACCTGATTCCAAATCATTCCCAAAGCACTGTCCCACAGTAGTTATGTACTTCTGTACCCAGCAAGAGACAGGTAGTTGCCATGGCAACTATATTGGAAAGTTGAAGGTGGAATTTAAATTTGTTAATGTTAAATTCTTTGTGGGGATGTAGTGGATTCAGTGATAGATTAGATTTTCAACTTGGACTAACCCTGACAATCAGAAAATCACATGTTACTCCAACTGAAAATTTTAAAAAGATCTACGGTATATTTGTTTCTGTTTAAAAGTATGACTTATTGTTATGGCCATAAATGGACAAAGAAGTCCTCCCTAACACCAAATTGTGATCAACTCATTTTTCTTTTTCATCATCATCACCCCTATTTCTACTTCATCAATTTTTCCTTGATTCTTATTCAATTAATTGGATTATCTAATTTTCTAATCAACTCTTTTGGTCTATTTTTTCCTGTCTCCCTTTTTCCACACTAAATATATTTACTTCAATCTTTTACTATAATAATTCTTCAATTTTTTTACTTTTAAAGTATTTCCCTGGTTCTCTCATAAATCACTCATTAATTCACTTCCTTGTAAAATATAATTGTAATTAATCTGTCTTTGTGAAAGTGACAGAAAAAGGAAGGAAGGAAAAGGAGAGAGAGAGAAAGGAAGGAAGAGGAAGGAAGAGAGAGAGAGAGAAAGAGAGAAAGAAAGAAAGAAAGAAAGAAAGACGATGATTAAAATACAATGAATTTTTCATGATTTGTTTTTCAACTGAAAGCAAATTGGAATAGTTTATGTCGAACTGTTGTACGATGGCTAAGCTCTTTTCGGGCTCACATCCAATCATAAATATTCTGTATTTTGATCCTGTTTGCTATGATTTCTGCACATATTTTAAGGAATAAAAGGTCATATACTTAAATGCTGACTTTAGCTCTCCTTTACTCCTAACTCTAACTTAGGGGAATAAGTGTTCAAAAACTAACACCATTTTCTATAATAAAATTCTTGCTTACTTTTAAATTCTTCGTACAATTGGGTTCATAACAAGCATTCCATATCTTAATTAACACATTACTGTAATGTTTTCCAAATTCAATATTTTATATAGAAGAAGAGCCTCAAATGACTATTTTAAATAATATGTAATAACAATTAGTATTTCGATACCAGATGCTGATTTTTTTTGAATTACCAACTATGATATATTATTGAGAAGATATATGGCTTTCAGTATCCCTATCTATATGCTTATAAGAAAAGCCATTAAGTTAGTCATTGTCAGCATAATGGGTTTTGAAAGTTTATACCAGACATTTACATATTCCGTGCTTTAAACATGTCTAAAATATAAATTTACAATTGATTATAATATTTCCAAAATGTCACTGCATCTCATTAGATCACCTCATGAAAATTTCTAGCCCAATATTTGGGATTCTTTCTTTATAGCAATTAAGAACAAGTTGTTTTTAGTTAACTACTAAAACCTAGTAATTCCACATGTGAAGAAATATAAAACCTCAGAACAAAGGGAAAGGAAAAATTATGTGTGTCACAATAATGCAGTATAATCCATATTACTAACCTACTTCATATGCAGGGGTGGGTTCCTCTTACCTTCCCTACTGGTTTGGGTCGTGTCAGAAATGTGCATTTTGCACCCCCGTCGCATCCGGGTAAAAACCCTCTGCGCATGCGCAGAAAGCTTTGCGCATGCAAAGAGGATTCTTTTCATGCCATTTTAGAACCGGAGGACCGATTTCCAGCCAGAGGACTGGTTTGGGGGTGTGGCCAGCCAGCCATCGCTGCCAGTTCAGTGAGTGGTGGCAAATTGCCGCTACTGGTTCGACTGTTCATATGACACCACAGCAAAAATACAGCCAGGATCTGCATCATTATATTGCAATGCACTTTTCATCATTTTATCACCATATTTGCTTATTATAAATATATAAATATAATAAGCAGCTACAGTCCTATACTATGAATGGAAAAAAGACAGTTTTATGACTAATCACCCATTATTCATAACGAGTTCTCAAAATGTGTCCAACGATCCAACTGAGGTGACTCCTCAGTTTTACAAGCTTGCTATTATAAGTTCTCTACTTGGAAACATCTAACATAAAGCAGATTTTATTTGGGTTCCTCCTTGCATGAAAAACTCAACACTACAGTACAGAAACTAAAATCTGGTGAGGGAATTTTTTCCCCTGACGTTTTAATTATAGCCGTTAACAGCTCTATAAATGAACAGAGGGCAAAAAACTCAGAGAACTGAGACAAGACTTGTCTATTAAGATAATAATGCCAAAATGCTAATCTCTTCTTCCATTGAGCTCTGAGCAGTGCTCAAGCCATTAAAATGTAAAAATATTGTAGGAAAAATACACCCAGGTTTGAATCTGGGGACTACTATAAATAGGGCTTGAATTCTAGAGTTTCAAGTTACTGATTTTCTAAAGTATTGTTTTTCAAGTATCTGCAATAAAAGTATTTCATGGCAACTGTGTCCTTGGATCTTTCTCTGTGTACCTTCTAATCCAAATACCTGCCCTGTTTAGAATGACAATTCTGTTCCTAAATATTGCATCTCTACTTTTTAATGCTGTGTTTTTCTGAATCTGACTATCACTGGATTTTTTTTGTACCTTACTGTGGATATATCATCAAATTTACATAGGGAGACATTGTAAACTTTGGCTACAAGTCAATGTATTGAAAATAATGGTACATAAATTAAATAAATAATTCTGACAATGCTCAACTACATACAACTAAAACTCTTGTTTCTATAAATTTTAAGTGCATCATTGGGCAACCACTTTTGATCCATGATATATCAAATGGGCTGACTTATAGAATGTATCCAAAATCTGGGATCCATGATGTTTTATGTAATCTGGAAAATTTCATAAAATATTTTATGACATAAAAATCATCATAAAACAGTTTATAGTATAATACAAAATGCCATAAAACATTTCCTGTGCTGATGTTTGACTGTGCTATACAATTCTACATGGGCTATTTTCAAGATAAATATATCTCTGAAGGTATCCCTGCTTTTTTAGTGAATGAAGTGCATTAGAAGCTCTATCACTGTTGAAGGCATTGAGAAATCTGGTAAGGATGTATCTCTGAAAGCATAACCAAAAGGTTCACAGAATGGCTAATATTAGATGTAGGTCTCAAAACAAGTTGTTCTAAGAATGCAGAATAGCAAACACATTATCTAAAGACTTATAATTTGTATAGATAATTTTATCCCTGATTACTTCTGATGGGTTGATTAAAAAATAAAGGCCATGAGCCAAGAGAATTTTTGAACTGACAATTATCACTTTCAGTCCTTCCTCTTTTTCATATCAGATTGTTATTTTTAAGTTCTCTAAAGTTAAATGTATTGCAGAAATGTTTCACATCCCAGCTGATTTTTTAAAAATGGGCAACTGATCCTTTCAAGTGCCTACTAATAATATCAAATGTAAAAGTTAGATTTATGGTCAAACTATTGAGAGAAAAGAGGAATCCACAAGCTCTTTTGCATTCCCTAAAACCTCAATGAAACAATCCTTTTTCATTCTTATTTTATAATAGGGAACTAAAGCTAAGATCATGACTAGCTTGCAATAATTTGCAGCTGGGATTTGTACACAGAACTCCATGTTCAGTTTCAATAGACCTTCTATTAATCTAAAAATTGTTCACAATGGACTTAACAAAAACTGAATAGCTATTTAAAAAAATCTTCCCCTTAAAATAGATTCTACTGTAAAAGCACTTTATGATATGTTTTAAATACCAACTAAATATACTGTGCAGATGTCCATGGCACCATTTATACTACCAATTAAAACAAACATCCATCTCATGGTAGAACTTTCCTTAATGGCATAAGAATATAAAAATAGCACTTGATAGCACTATTTTGTAAAAAAAATTCAACCAGCTGCAAAAAAACAAAAAATCACTATAATTTACATTCCTTTTAGTTAAGGAATTAAAGTGAGCTAAATGTGAATACGTTCTTATGAACATTTCAATCCTAAACTATAAACTAATAACTGATTATATATTATCAGACATATTTGCACTATGTAGTTAAGTATATAATTTTGCCAAATGTTTCTTTTGTTACACAACTGGCAATAAGTCAATTTGATAATGCAGTTTTTGTCACAGTAAGCTTATTTCAAAAACCAGATGCTAAATTGATTTATGGTACATTTGAATTAATATAGTTTTATTAGAATAGTTGAAATAAATAAATGAAGGTGGTTATAGACAGGCATCTAATTAGTTGTACTGTTCACCATTCATGTTTCCCTATGTAAATTTTTAAGAATACAAATAACTTTCTACAATAGAATAGTTGTTTTTTGTATCTTCTGAAAACATGTAGTAGTTGTTTTTTGAAACCTCCAGAATATGTTATTAATTTCCAAAATATCAGGAAGTCCTCAACTTATTATCACAATTGGAATTAGAACTACTATTGCTAACCAATCTGGTGATTAAGTGAATCATCACATGACTACTCCCAATTTGACAAATGTGGTTATGTGGTTATTAAGTGAAACCAGTTTCCCTTATTGACTTTGCTTGTTGGAAGCCAGCTGGGAAAGTCACAAATGGCGATCATGTAACATCAGGATACTGAAACCATTATAAATAATGTAAATAACCAAGTTCATAAATCACAATAAGCTCACTGCTGGAACACTGCAACAGTTGTAAGTGTAAGCACTGGCCCTAGGTCTCTTTTTTCAGCGCCATTGTAAGTTCAAATAATTGCTATACGAATGGCTGTAAATCAAGGACTATCTATAATAATAATGTATATAGGAAAAGTAATGTGAGAGATTTCATGTGATTGTATATATATCTATACCAATGTGCAATACAAGGCATATAATTACACCAGCAAAATATTCCTAGCAGTTGCAGTGCTAATTGTTTAAAAACTTTGCTCTGTCAAAAGCATATTTTATTTTTACTGTAACTATCTCAAGTGAAAATTTTGTAGTACATTGCACAATTAAAGGATATTAAGGCACTGCAGTATGCAATGCTCATTCTGGATAAGCATTACATTTGAAGCATACATATGCGTCTAAAATAAGCAATAGATCACAAATGAGAACATAAAGGAAATTTTTACAAGTTTACAAAAGCTATTTGTGCATATCTTCTCAGATATCAATTGACTGCTTTGCATTCTAGATAGCAAGACAAGCACCAAATTAATGCTATCCAAAGAGTCAGCCAACAGTCACAGTAATAACTTGAGAAGGAAAGTCATTAGTTACAGCCAACAAAAAATTATGAATGGTTTTAGTTGAAGCTCTGTGGCCTGTTTGCAACATATCTCATTTCAATGACTATAAACAAATGAAAGAAATCAATAAATGGTGGTAATTAACAAATTATACAGAATGCTTCTTCTGAAAAGTAAACTGTTTCTGCTCTGCCTGTACCTTTCATATTATCTTTTTTTTAAATGCTGCTATCATCTGTGGGAGGATCACTCTCTATACACTGACAGCTGCATCTAAAGTGTTGGGGGGGGAGGGAATAGACAATGCTAGATAATGGGTACAATATAGCTAGATTTGCAGGGCTGTCAAGCTTCTGCCAAGATTTTATTATTAGACACTTAGATGAATCTACATTCTAAGCCTTTCTGTTCTGTGTCCAGAAACAATGAAAATAAGATGACATATTCGTATAAAATTACACATTTCGATTTCTCTTATTATTCAGATTTATGTTAATTGATACTGAAGACATTAGCTTTGCAGCACTTTAACAAAGCCAAACGTTACTTCAGAGGACAGCAGGTGGCCACTTTAAACAATTTCAAACAGGTATTACAGCTGTGCCCAGATGCTGTGACACAGTGCTTTTACCTTTGAATCTGAAGTATTATGTACCCTCAGTGATTAGGTCAAGCGAGACAAGTATCATTGGTTAGTTTGAATTTCCTTCCTTAGACTTGATCACATACCACCAAGTCAGTATCAATTCTTAGCGACCATATAGATCATTTTTTCCCCATGAAGGTGTATTTAATCTGGCCTTTTACAGATAGAATTAAGTTATGTTATTTTGGTTAGTTAGCAAAGAGTCTAAAATGCCAGACCTTTGGGTTACACATTAATCTGAGTTTTAAGAAAATGAAAAGAAAATTATTACTAATCATGGATAATGGTGCCTTTACCTCTGAAATATATGACAAGTGGTGCTTGGCAGATTGTCTTATTTTTCAGAGTTAGAGATTTTGACATCTATTTGCCGCAAGGATCAAAGCAAGATTAACTCCTCGTTTTACTTTGGAGAAATCTTCTCAGCACTTTCTACCTTTCTTCCCCTTTAAGAGCTAGAAAACTACCTGTGAAACAACATTTCAAATGGCTGCTTTTCAAATTTGCATATATCAAAAAGAGACTGGAAAACAATTGCAAGATAACACATAGTCATCCACTTATAGCTGAAATTGAATTTAATTATTTCAAGGAGGCACTCTCAAGTAACTTGCATTATAACCCCATGGGAAGATTTTTAAGCATTAGCGAATTTATTTCTTCACTAGTTACTTCATAATAGTTCTTAGCATCCTGTCCTGCTAGTAGAATGGTGTACCATTTGGGTTTAAGACATTTTGGTGTATTTCATGTTGATTCAGCCTTCCCCACTCTGTTATTCTTCAGGTATGTTGGATAAGAAGTCTAAATATTTCCAGGCAATGCCATGTTTCCCTGAAAATAAGACCCAGGTTTATTTTCTTTTGGGCCCCGAAATAAGCACTTGAGCTTATTTTCAGGGAAGTCTTATTATTTTGACATGCAGGAGGCAGCAAGCGCGGGGGATGACGGGAGTGGGAGCGTTGTTACCACCTGCCCCACCTTCTGTTCCACTGTCTACTTGCCTGCGGCTGTAATGACCCAAGCTCTGGGCATCCTGCCCTCCGCTCTCCCTGCCTGCTGACCCTGTTGCTGCTGGAATGCTGGAGTCCTGTTGCGCTGGTTCTTGTTGCGTCGGTGGAGCCGCTGTTGGAAGGACGCCGTGAGGCTCGTCATGCCGGTGCAGCTGCTTGTGGCAGGATGCTGCGTGGCGTGTTGTGCTGTTGCATGCACAAGTAGCTCCACTGGGGTGACAAGCCTCACGGTGGTCTGCCATGAACAGCTCCACCAGCACAACAAACCTCACAATTTTTTTCTGAGAGTGGCTCCACCAGCGCAAGCAGCTCAGCCACAACCGGCTGCGGAAGCAATTGGGCAGTGGCATGAGATGTGTTGGGGCATGGGAGGCCTGGCTGCGATGGTCCTAAGGTATGCAGGTACAGGGCACATACCTCCAAATCCCCCCCCGGGCACTCTAGCTTGACTTTTACACCTGCGCCTCATCCCACCTTATACAACCAGATGGTGGGCAGGGCTTAGCTAGGGCTTATTTCTTGGGTAGGGCTTATATTAGGTGCTGGCGTGAAAACTGGGCTAAGGCTTATTTTCGGGATAGCTTATATTTTTGGGAAAACACATTATTAGTTTCCACACATGCTAAAGATCAAACTTAGGTGTCCTAAGGTGTCCATGGAAGAGGCCAAAAAATAAGATGGCAGCTTCGACTGTGTGATCAATGCTTTCCCCTGTTTTTATGTGTATTACATGTGCACATGGCACATGTAAAAAAAAGAGTCTGGTTTCTGCCAGGCATTCATAGACAGCATCTTTTTTCTTATCCAGCACACACTCATACACTCCTGAGACTAAAGAAAGCCGTGTCACAATTTCTAGAGGTAATCAAATGAATTTGTTGCAGAAGAAAGTGTAAATACATTGTGTCTTTAAAAACCAACATTGTTATTAGAGCATAAATCTTTGTAGATTATAGGTAGAGAGCAAAATGAATCATATAGGAAAGAATAGGAAAAGGAGAGTCTAGAGGAAAAACAAAATGTTGCTAAGTGACAGAAGACTCTTCATTAAATTGCTACACTTTCTAGTTGAATGATTTTCTTGTGAATCTACATGGCACAAACCGGTTGTTTGTATACCATATTATTTCAGGTTGCTCCTAACAGAATTTTATGTACAAGCCAGGCTGTGTTTTGTTAGATAGGCTGCTGCACAAATTTGGTTAATAAATAAATGTGATTAATAAATTCACAGGAATCTCCCATAGACTGGCCTCATCTAATAAACAGATATTGCATGGGTGGTTTTTTTTGTTAATTCAAATGATAGGGAAGAAACAAAACACAGTAGTTCAGTCCCTGGTTATCCAGTTAAATGGTTAGAAAATAATGAAAAATCTCCTACTAGAGAACTTAAGAAGCACTGTTTGTCAAAGTATGCACCAGTACAGGTAGTCCTCAACTTATGATCACAATTCAGACCAAAATTTATGTTGCTCAGTGAGACAGTTGTTAAGCAAGTTCCCATTTTATATTTCTTGACACAGTTGTTAAATGAACCACTGCAGCTATTAAGTGAGTACCATGACTAAATGAATCTGTCTTCCCCATTGACTTTGTTTGTCAGAAGTTTGCAAAAGGTAACCACATGACCCTCGGATTCAGTAGCGGTCATAAATATGAACCAGTTGCCAAGCATCTGAATTCTGATAGCAATAGTACTTAGACTTATATACCGCTTCACAGTGGTATACCCTCTCTAAGCGGTTTAGAGTCAGCATATTTCCCCCAACAATTTGGGTCCTCATTTTACCAATCTCAGAAAGATGGAAGGCTGAGTCAACCTTGAGCCTGGTGAAATTCGATCTGCCAAACTGCTGGCAGCCGGTGATCAGCAGAAATAGCCTGCAGTACTGCACTCTAACCACTGTGCCACCGCAGATCATATGATTATGAGGCTCATGCAAGGATCATAAGTGTGAAAGTTATGTCACTTTTTTCAGTGACATTGTTATTTTGAACGTCACTAAACGAACTGTTGCACGTTGAGGATTACCTGTCGTTTATTTATAACGGAGAGCCAGTTTTATGTACTGGTAGACCTTTATTTATGATTATAATTGAGCCCAACATTTCTGTTCCTAAGAAAGATAATTGTTAAGTGAGTTTTGCCCCATTTTATGACCTTTAGGTGAATCACTGCATATGTTAAGTTAGTAACATGGTTGTTAAGTGAATTTGGCTTCCCCATTGACTTTGTTTGCGAGAAGGTTACAAAAGTTGATCACATGATCCTAGAACACTGCAACTATCATAAATACATACTGGTTGCAAAGCCTCTGAATTTTGATCATGTGACCATGGGGATGCTGCAGTGCCACAGTCTTAAGTAAAACAGTAATTAGTCACTTTTTTCACTGCTGTTGTGACTAAATTAATGGTTGTTAGTCAAGGACTACTTGTAACACTATGAATTGATCATTGCCATTGGCAACAGCCAGAAGATTAACCAAAAAAATGAGGGACCTGCTAAGATAACCTAACAACCCTCATTTCATTTTCCCCCTACCTAGAAGTATATGCTTCCATTACCAGAAATTTTCATTCTCAGAGCCTGAAACCACCAACATTTTGTCTTTTACTTCCCTCTCACAGTTCTGCATGTAACTTGAAACCACAAATGTCCTTACAAAATTCTTTACTTTATGTGTTGAGAGAGAAAATGGGTGTCAACATCCGAGACAGTGTGATGCGACATTCAAAGTTGCTACAACATGCCGTTTCGGAGTTGCCACACATGCGCATGGGGAGGGTGTGTGCACAGATGGGTGTCGGGTGATGGGACTCATGCTGGGAGAGGAAGCAGGAAGGCAAGCCAACTGCAGTTGGTTCAGAAGTCATCCAGGCCTGAAGAGTACTTGCTGGAGCTGAATAGGGAGAAACTGGGCTCCAGCAAGTCAGGAGCAACCAGGAACAGGAGGGTGGGGCGTGCTGAGTCCATACAACCAGCTGGCTAGTAGAAGCTGGTAATGCTAGCTAGAAACCCCTTTACTTGTATTGTTCACCACATGCCAAGCTGAGACTCCAGTAAAGAGACTTGTTCTGCTCACAGTGTGGCCTCTTCTTTTGCTGGCTTGCTTTGGAACCGTGACAGTGGGTTCATTGTTTCCATTTAATTTTTCCAGGGCATGGAGAGCTTCTCCCACTATTCCTAAAATTCAGAAGCAGTGGTGGGCTGCAACTGGTTTAACAACTGGTTTGTTGAGGGCATGCTTTGCGTGCACGCAGCATTAAATAACTGCCGATTTTAAGCTCTATAATGTACCTTCTACTGCAGCGCTGATGAGTGAAACAGCTGAGGTGCACGCAAATCAGCTGAGCTGAAAAACATGGACATATAGGACAGGCTAGAGCAGGGGCAGGTGGGTGGGGCCAACTGCTCACTGAAACTACTGGTTTGCCTGAACTGGTACGAACCGGCAGCAGCCCACCACTATTCAGAAGTCCTTTTTTAAAACTGAATTACAATGTAATTAAACAATGGCATGAAAGAGGAGACACACACATGAATACCCATTTTGATCTCCAGATATTAAACTGGTTGTATGCTTACAGACTAAGAGTGGTACCATAATACAAAGTCCATTTTAAAATATAAAAATAATTGGAGAACTGGAAATGTGTCTCATAAAGAAACAATCTGTGTGTCAGGCCTGGAAGCCATCTTGGGGCGTTGGATTTTCAGGCCTGCCAGATCTAGTGCTGTGGGAAACTTGGAGGGAGCATTGTATGGAGCTGGGGAAATATGTAGTCAAAATAACATTCCTTTCTCCGAGATCCAATGCCTCAAGATGGCTTCCAGACCTGACACTGAGGAACCAGCCATTTCATATGGGTTGTAGAGAAGTGGGATATTCGGATCCATCTAACACTCAGGGATGTCAAACTGGTGGCCTATGAGCCAGATGTGCCATGTGCAGGTCACGCCCATCCAGGCACCATGAACTGAAAAAATGTCACGTAATGTCACGTGATGGCAACGTGATGCAGAGATCTAAGTCAACAATCCACCTTATTGTTACATTTCTTCCTACATAATGTGCGGACTGTTGTAGATAGGGAAGCAATATCATATGCTAGATTAACAAATATAGGAACTTACCTGCCACATTTGATGATTTAGAAGCTTCTGCTTCCCACTACCAGACATTGCTTTGTGTTTAGAGTGGGATGTAAGCATTGCTTGCAGAGCATGTGCCACAGCATAGACTGCATTGTAGATACTGTAGCTTTGCCCAGTCATGCTCAATTCAAAAACAGAGTCTGGAAGAGTCTCCAGCTTCTCTTCCCCAGTGCAACTTTTGTCCGACTCTCTGTTTAAAGTGGATTTCGAGAAAGAACATCCAAAGGCTTGTTCCCAAAAGATCCTTGAAAGATTGTCTTTCTCTTTTGGAACACTGTTTCTCATCTGAAGAAATCTTTTGAATCCAAATAATTCTTTTGATGAAACGGTGAAAGAAAGAGCACCATGGATGAAGTCCATACTTGTGCCTCTTTGAAATGGAACTGAAGTGTATTCCATTTGGGCTGGGAAAATCCAAACTTTGTCTTTTCTCTCCACTGCTGTGTCCATGATTTCTGAAACAGAGGAGATCATTCTGAAAATTGCCATTACATGGTTTTCAGAATACACAATCACAACACTGGAGGTAGCTGTCATCATGACTCTGTATATTTTAAGATGGTTATCCAGTTGTTCTCCCAGCTCATTCGAAAATGCTTTTGTTGGGAGCTCTTCAATGTAATCGAAGCAGATCCCATTATGGGAAAATATGATCAGCATTTTCCTCAGAAATCTTTCACCGATCTCATTTTCATGACAAATCACCCCAATCCAGGTCCACCTAAAATGCAACAGCAACTGAAGAATTCCCATAATTTGAAGATGTTCATTTGGAAACATTTGATGAAAGAACACTGAGTAAACCATGTTATCCATCACTGGAGCTGAGCCGTATGTTAACTAAGGAGGAAAATAAAGGAAAATAAAATAACTACGAGAGAATAAGAGGATCTTGCAGGTGTAGGAAGTAAAACCACCCCTCTCCTAGAAAATGAAATATCCTGGGAAATATTAAAGGAGGCAGAATATATTTTCCTTGATGGCAGAAAAGGAAAAGCCAGTCTTGGAGACAAAGTAGCTTCCTGCAGGTCCCTGCCCCCCCTTCAGCTCCAGGGTTATGGGATTAAGTCATGGCCCTCAGGACATTATAGGATTAACTCACCTCATGGTACTTTAGCAAGGCACAGCCAAGCCTGACAAAGGACAGCCTACACAGTTGGCTAAGACCCCCGCCCCATGGGAGTCTG